>VDFB02278368.1:0-98704 GCA_007258455.2 Sequoia sempervirens | reverse complement strand
AAATTCTGATTTTTATATACATCATAACAGCAGATCACTAAACTTGTGTGGTCATAACATTAATGATGAAACTTGGAAGGAACAATTAATGGTGCCAATTGAGAATGAAGTGCAAACATTATCTAAGTTGGATGACATGAGTCTTGTTGAAAATCTCATCCAAAAGACACCAAGAAATCAGTATGAACAAATAGTTACCCTTGCTGGTTTGCAAAACATTAAGAGCACAATGGGTAACATGAAATCAGCCTATTTGAATATGATCAAAGATAGAGATGTGGCTACTAAGATTGCAGATAAAGCTATATCTACTTGAAGTAGAAGATCAACTTTTCGTGGCCAAACAATTCAGGGAACAAGAGAATAGAGAAAGGGCTAAAGAAATCAGGCAATGAAGAGCTTGATAGCATAAAGGAAGATATTGATCTTATGCCCTTCCCAAAGGAATCAGAAATTGAGAGTCTGGACCAGCAGGAGGTTCTGGTTGAGCATAAGCATAATGATAGCATTCAACTAATTGATAATCCATTGTTTGAGATGGATGCTAAGGCTTCTTTTGATAATCCATTTTTTGAGTGGGATGATGGAGTTCTTTTTTATTCTAGTGATGAGATTGGAGTCGATCACAGGATTTGGGAACCAGGTGTAGTTTCCAGTAGTAGGGAGTTGAGTCAAGATTGGAATTGTGAACCAAATTTTAGTAATGATACTATTGTCCACTTTCCAATCAGTTTACATGGGACCACAGTTCATGCTACGCAGAGGTGTTGGCGGGTTTCTTCAGGCTAGCAATTGAGATATTGGTGGTTTGCATTGATGGGTAGAGCTGATCTAGTCATAGGAGGTGATTTTTCAGCTACTTCCATACTTCTGACTCCTATGTTTTCAAGAGGATCGCATATTGTTGATCGCTGTGGGAGATTTTCCGGTATGTTGGGTGTGCTAGAGCATAGTTGGAAGACTCTACTAGACTTACCGCGGACTCTTGAGCCGAGTCTGTGGCTTGGACTCCTGAGTCCTTGGCTCAGACTCTTGAGTCCTGTGCCTAGACTCTTGTTGCGGCTGGAGGCTGCTTTCTCAGCTTTAAAACATGATTTTTTTCATTTTTTTTTGTCGAGTCCCGAGTCCGAGTCCTATTTGGGTTGTCGAGTCTGCGTCGAGTCCGAGTTTTCGAACTATGTGCTAGAGTATTCGGGTTTCTCCCTATGACTCTTGGAGGTTAAGTGTCGTTGATACCTTTTTGGTTTATAGCAGTAGAGGTCCTTCTTGGATGGCTAATTTTAGAGATTGTTTTATTGATATCTTCTTTACTAACCCCTTGACAGCGTTTCATCAACTTCATTTTAGGGACAACATGAGAGGATATGTTGAGGTTTATATATTGTGGTTGGAAAGATTTTCTTTTTTGTTGCCCAGGATTGAGTCTGGCAGGGAGATTGCAACTTTGGACTTCACTAAGATGTTTGGGCAAGATATGTCTCTTGGTGGGGATTTCAATCCTTTCAAGTATTTCAGTATGGGATTGAATGGTGATTACTCTTCAGAGTTCTAGGAGAGGAGAATGTAGTATGAGCATGATGGTTAGACAATTATGATCAGAGTGGCGCAACGTCAGCAAGGTGATACCTTTCTGAGATTAACTTGGAACCCTGGGATCACATTGGGTTGTAGACCAATAGTTGTAGGGAACGAGAGAACTGATGATGACTTTCTTGAGCTTGTTACAATGGTGCCTTGGATTGGTTTCTTAGAAGACCAATTCTCCGAGGGGTTGACCAAGCCCTTTCAGTATCTGATTATTTTTCTTATCAGTGGTTTTCAGGAGGTCTCTTGTGTTGGTACCCTACAGGACAATGCCTTGAGAGGATGGTACTACAAATTTCCTAGGTTGTCTTGGGACCCTAGGATCATTCTTGGTTTCGGTTTGCATAAGTTTTTTTCTTGCATGGTTGTATTAGCATTGCTTGAGGGCAAGAAATCTTAGGAAAGGGCGGACTATAATGTCCTCATTTTAGGGTTCTCTTACTCTATAGTTGGCGATATCTTTTTTGGTTTGTGTTTGCTTGATTTGAGAGGTAATTTGGTGTTACCAGTGAGCTCAGTTGATTTGGAGGAGTTCTACAATGTTTTGGGATGTTATTTTTGGCTTCTGGTTTGGGCTCCAAGATTCTTAGAGGGAACTTCTATTTATAGTAAGTCCCCTGATTGGCTCCTTTTATCATTATTCTTCATCGGGAATGTTGTCTCTAATTTTTGACTTGTCAAAAATTGGGATAACCTATCAAAATTTTGAATAAAATTAAAGATTTTCTTCCTCAAGGCACGTTTTACGAGGTGCAGAGGTTAGAAGTTTTTGGTTTTGGATCAATAGTCCCCTTGGACATTCTTTTTCATTCACGCCTATTCATTTTCATAAGTTTTTGGGTCATTTTTCTTGTGTTTTTGGTCAATTTCGGGTTTTTGGGGCATCACTGCAAGTAGGGGTTTTGGTTTCTTATTACAAATAAGTGATAGGAACTTTTTGCCTTTATTACAAGTGAGTAATAGGAAAATTTTCTTCCAATTGCAAGTTAAAAGTTCACTTGCAATGGGGGTTTTGAGACCCGATTTGCAAGTGAAAGCGCTTTTAGTCACTTTATAAATTTCATGTTACTTGTAATGAGGGTCTTAAAGCCCAATTTGCAAGTTAGAGGTTTTTAAGTTACTTTTTGTTAATATGTAACTTGTAATGGGGGTCAAAAAGCCCGATTTGCAAGTTAGAGGTTTTTAAGTTACTTTTTGATAATATGTAACTTGTAATGGGGGTCTTGAGACCCGACTTACAAGTTATAGGAACTTTTTGTTCTAATTACAAGTTATTTTAAACTTGTAATGAGCATAAAAAAAACCCGAAATTAGTTTTGCAAGTGTTTTTGTGAATTTTTAGCTTGCTCTTGCTCATATGTGCCTTGATTGGAGAGATTTTTGGCATGAAGAACACTTGGCAAGGTCTGCAACTTTATTGAATCCCCCATTTTTGCTCTACTATTGCCACATTTTTGCAATTTGAGTTTGATTTTAATGTTTTTCCCTCCATAGTCAAATCTCCACAAGGCGACTGCAAGTTAACTTGTAACTTGATGTCGGGTCTTCAAGACCTGATTACAAGTGGAATCGTAAAAAAATTTCCCTACATCCTACTTGTTGTCAGCCTTCCAAAACCCGAAATTAGTCCAAAATGCACTCAAAAACACTTGAAAATGAGTCTCTAGGATCCAATCACAAGTGCAAAACTTGTATTTTCCCATTACACATATGAAGTTGCATGTTCATTCTCTACAATTGCAAGTCAATGTTCTTGTTTTTCCACACATGTAATACAGTCTCCAAAACCCGAAATTCACTTGTGAGCCCATTTTTGCATCAATTCATCCCGTCCCTTGTCAGTCTTGTTTGCACACATGATCTATCAAACCAACAAATCAAGGCATGGGAAATGTTTTATAACAATTTCATCTTGAATAAGGTGTTATGGGTTCTTCATCAGTGAGCAAAAGAAGAATAGATACAACAGTAATTCATGGGGCAGCCCGAAGGTCAATAATCCTCATGAAGCCATCTAGAGACAAAGTGAATCAAGCATGGAAAAAGAATGCAACGAAGAGAAGAATTTCCTTCCTAAAGAAATGGTACTACTCCAAGCTTGTGATAAGGTTGAAATTCACCAAAGACACAAAGATCATTAAGAATGCAAATTCCCGTTCCAAGTTCGAGATGTCTTCACCAATCCTGAATACTTCAAGTTCTAAAATCCTGAAGCAACATGAAGATCATCACAGACAAAGGATGATGTAGTTAGAGTCGTGTCTTGGACACTTAGAATAATTTCAATTATGCATTTGTAATTTTGTTTTGAAAAATTACATGTAAAGTCAGAAATTGTAATGGCAAGTGGCCATGCTATGTGTTAGCTCTCAAAAATGCAGGTTTGAACCACAAGAGGTTGCCAAGCTCTCACAAAGTTTTTGGCTAACGTGCAAGGCCAAATGATGAGTTTGAACCTTCTACTCTTTAGGTGTTGCTAGACCTAGGTGGGTCTACCTATATGAATGAAACAGACTTGAACTATGTGATTTCCACTACAGCAGTCTATTCACAATGGCAATTTTAAAGTGAACAGATGAAAACTTAATTTGGTATAAATCGTATAAGCAATACGTTCAGTTAATAGATGTAAAATCTAATATGAAATGAAACTAAATGATGGAATGTGGGGGACCAGTGCTCTGTTGGGTATATGGAGTTAAATAAAAATCAGAGTTGGGTGACTTATAACTGGAAATAATGCTAATTGATTGGCACTTCTATGTTTATGACTTGTATAAACAAGCAGGGATGTAATTATAATATTCTTCTTTAATAATCCAAAATAACAATTCTAAGTTGTTGTGAATAACTAAGAGGATTTTAATCTTTTCTTGAAAGACCCAATTAATTATGCCACACAGATTCAGCAAATGTGCACTAATAAATTGAAAATATGCTTGATATATCAATTTAAACAACAGAGAAATATTAAATGTGGAGACAAACTGATAATATCTTCAATTAACATAACAAACAATTGATACCAACATAGAGCCACTGAATCAGAGATTTTCCATTAACTCCAAAATTTACACGTGCATCTTGATCCTTTTTGATGTAACATTGTATCAATCCCTATTCACCTACTTCTTCTATCTATTCTAATCTTCTAATAATTCCTTTGGTCTTGGTCTCTCTTATTTATTGAGAGGCAACAAGCTTCGGACCAAAGGTCATGACTTTCGATAACAAAAATTAACTGAAAAGATAAAATGTATTAGAGATAACTAAAACTAACACATGCCAATCTGTTAATCTTCAAGTAAAAGCCCGAGTCACTAAAGACCTGTACAAAGCTTTTACTTTATGATAATCCCTTCTTGATGACGATTAATCTTCATTTGAACCCAGATATTTCTCCTGCCACTTGCTAATTGTTAAATCATTCAGACACTTGAATTCCTGCGTAGCAGTGAAGTTTGTAAGGTGGCTCTTCCATCTGCTAACAAGCAAGTTTCTGGCATCTACAACAAACTTTGTATAACCATTATCCAATGTCATAATCCCATCAAGTAGAATGTGAAACTTCTCCAGATTGATATCACCATCACCCTGAATACATTTCAAACATTGAGGAACCATTTGATCAAATTCATTCTTCCATTCATTCACGTCCTTGATTTGTCCATCACCTTTAATAATCAAAGGACTGAAACTATGTTTTATTGAATCAAATGAATTCCTTTTGTTCTCTACCTTCTTCTTCATATCAATCAAATACTTATGCTCATCAATGACTCCCTTCACCATCTCTTGTGTAGGCTTTAATCTCGGAGGTGCATCAGGATCCCTTTGTGTTGCTTTGCACAGAGTGGTTAAAATATGGTAAGTGGGCTGCCATCTTTTTTGTAATTCCTCTAAAATAGGGGAGTTAGTATTTATTTGCTCCAGAGCTTTCACCAAATGACCAAAACCCTCATGGACTCCACTTATCTTCTCTTTTAAAACTTCAACTTTGTGCTTCAATATTTCCTTTAAGATACCCAATATGTGTTGCTTGACATCACCCATATTATGTTTCTTTAATTCTTCAACTTCTCCTTTCAACTGTTGGATTTAAGGATCTTCAACAGGAGCAGGTGGATGACATACAACTATTTCATCTCCTTTTACATTTGTGGCTTGTTGCAATTGTTGCTTTAATCTGACATTTTCAATGAATAACTTATTTATTTTATCATTTGATAACTTGAGTCTTTTCTCATACTCTATTATCCTCTTTTCCATGTTTTCTATTACATCTTTTGTAAACATGGCTAAATGCATCGGCATGGTTGTTGCTTCTGTTGGAGTAGTGTCCTTCATTGTCCTGACCATTACAGACCCTCTCATTTCTTGTACTATGTCTAGAAGCCTTGGCTTCCTTGTGTTCTTCTGCTTCGTCCATAGGGCAAGGGTCTGGGTGGTAGGATTGTATCCTGTGCCTGAAACTCCTTATGAATCAAATTCTACAACCAAGTTTGGATCATCCTGGGCTCTGATATGATCTAACAGAAACACCTTGGAGAGTTCCATTCCAGGTATGATCAACATGTTACTATTTAACACCAACTCCCTTACTTCTTTGGGAGTAATATTGATGTTATCAATATCCAACTCTGCCATTGTTTGGGCCTACACCTTTGCATGCTTTGAGTCATCAACCCCAATGAGATTAATCTTCAACCTGTCATCAAATTGTTTCATTTTCATTTTTATCAAAAAATCTTTGAACTCCTTTGTATGGATGAAATCATCATCCTCCATGAACCGCAGAGAAGCAACTATTCTCTCATCATCTTGTATCTCATCAACAACTTCTTCTGATATTCTTACTTTTGGGTCATGAGGCTCTAACACCTTTTGCTGCTCTGCTACCTCTTTCATCTCAGCCAGAGTCAAGACTACTTCTTGCTCTTCATCACTTGACCCATAGTCAACTAGTGATTCAATTCTTTGTTTCTTAGTAGGAGGCTCATCAGCTGGAGATGGAGGAGATTGATGAATTGGTGATGGAGGTGGTGTATGTGATGTGGAAGTTGTGGATGATATTTGCTGGGGTAAAGATGGTGGAGTTGATTTCTCTTCTTGAACCCTTTTATACGGTTCATCAAATTTACCAAGGACCAATTGCATCCTTTTCAACAAATTTGGTTCCTCATCAAAGAACCCCTTGAACTTCTTATCTTTTTCTCTCTTCTAGTCTTCCCATCTCATCATCATTAACCATCTTTTCCTTGTTTCAAACACATCTGCAAAATATACTAGGTTTCTTATTACATCCTCTTCTAAATCAAATGCATGTGTTATTGCCCTCTTTGTAAGCAAGGTCCTGATATTATTGATGTGACCCTCTAGATCACATACTCTCACTTTTCCTGACCTAAGAGCAAAGTTGGCCTTATAAATCTCTGCACTTCTTCCAACATATCTGATCCAACTGATAACTCCTCAAAAACTGTCAAGTCAAGTAAGAAAGTCCCCTTTCTCTGATTCTTCATGAGTTAACGCTCCATCTAGAGCATTTGCCACATAAATTCTAAAAATAGTACTCTACTAGGCACAAATTTTGGTAAAATATGAGGGGCCTGATTACAACCATATACCCTAATTATGGTATATTGTGGCATCAAAAACCAATTAGATAGTTGTGTGTGAAACCCTAGTCTGGTTTATATTGCATGGGTCTCATGACCTCCATTAAAGATTGTGGTAGCCTCGGTGTAGGAAAACCAAGGGAAGCAATTAGTTTGTTGACAAAGTCATCCCTAAACACAACAAAGTCACCTTCAGTGCACCTACTATCCCAAACATAGCACCAATTTTGCACTAGGAGCATAAATCCATCCTCATGTGTGCTCAACTTCATCCTTTTAGTCCACTTGGTTTCATTTTGAAATAAAATTAAATGAAACAGTAGGGAATATTTTCTGAAAGTTAGGGGCCTTAGCTTCCCTGACTTGTAACAGACCTTCATGAATTTATTCCTCAATGATAGAAGCAAAATCAAACTCCACATTAGACTCAGGGTGTTGGATAATCATTGCCATCCTCATCAATCCAATTGACATATTGTCTTCAGCATCAATTCCAAGAATCTGACATAGTGCATAGTAGGTGTTTTTGAAATAGTTTTGAAAGTCAGATACTGGAAAGGGTTCAACTTTTGAAGACGGGATAGGCAGAACTCTATTCTTATCACCCATTTTCATGTGCAGGGGGAGTTCATCAATTCTATAAGTCCTTCTCAGTCTCTTATATTCCTGCTCTAGCCTCCCCAAATCTATTTTTGTGATAGCCTGCTTGTTTAAGTCAAAACACCTAATTATAGTTTCCCTTGAGATATCTACCAGACATTGACCATCTGGGAGTCTGACAACTTTTGAAGGGGAATGATATCTACTGGCCATAGCTCTAATTAGCTCGACATCAACAAAACATTAGGAATTATCAACTTGCCCATGTCAAGTGTCCATGGGTTCGATACAGGGACCTTTTCATCTATGTTCCTATAAAAATACCAATACAAATTCCACCCAGACTGTGGAATTATTGGGTCTCTACACCCCTGAGCTAAATCTTTGAAAACGCTCTTAGGACCTTTATCAATTGAACCAAGTAGCAGGGCAAGTAATGGCGACTATAATGAAGCTTTACTGGAGTTTTCCTCTTTTTTAGTTCCTACTATTTTCTTAGGCGCCATTGCTTAGAATTCAATGTGTGGTGAGTAAAACTTACTCGGGGTATCGCTTGTTCTCAGGAATCCTTTTGGCTCACACCTTGAGCTCGCCTGTATTCAACTTCTGCCACCACGAGCAACCAAACTCATAATCTGCCTTGTTTAATTCTCATATCATACCGCATTAATTCCCATACAGGTTTTATATCCATTAAATTCTTCGCACCAAGCTGAATTTCATATTTTGATGTTGATTGATGTGACTAGCCTTCATTTAATGTTCCAACAGTTGATTACCATGCTACCGTGTATCATTCTTCGTTCATCCACGGTACTGCGGTACATAGTATTTACTTGTTCTCATTATACCGCATTACCGTGCACTTCCTTGGCTTCATCAGCAGTACCGCAGTGTATACTTAGTACTTCACCTTACATACCACTTTACCGCGGGCCACATTTCAACCCCCCGCGGTATAGCGGTTCTCTATTATGTATGTTCGTGCTTCACCGCTCTACCGCAGGGTTCATTTTGACCCCCCGCGCTATAACGGTTCTCCCTCTACTAGTACTAATGATGACCCCGTTTTACCGCGGGCTGGGTATCAACCCTCCACGGTATAGCAGTAGTGTGGTATACTGCTATCATCTTACCACGCTACTGTGAGTTACTTTGTTGGAGGCTGTGGTAAGGAGGTAAAAGGCAATGCACACATGGGGTAATCAAGTATGGCAACGGTATGGTGGTAAAAGACTAATTTGAATTTGTGGATGGCAGAAACATAAATTTTATGAGAATACTGAGAGAGACCCTTGATTTTTCATGACAAAATCAATAGAATTTTAGGTGAAAATTCTAGTTCCAACACTAAGCGCATTATTGAAGATTGTAATTACATGTAATCAAGTTACAAGTCAAAATAAACTAGGACTGTAATTTGGAATAAGTCAATTACAAGTAGTTAATGGTTAAGAGAATTTCTCAAATTAGTTGGGATTCTCCCACCTTTTTCTCAAGGCTTCTCTCCTACAAATACTTGAGGGGGTCTATTGTAATCTTGATCTTTTTGGCAATAGAGAAAACTCTGCAGACATTTACAGCAAAGAGAATTTGTGCTTTGTGTATGTAAACTTAATTTCCAAGCAATACAAGGCATATGAGATTTCAGACTTTGTATTGAGTCTTGTTGCATGTTATTACTATGTTCTTATGTCATAGTGGTACATTTTTCTGAGTTATTCTTGTGATATTGTGGAGTTGTTGTGATAAGACTTTGGTCTGATTTCTTGCAGTCTTTGTGCTACAAGTTTGAAAGATTGAATTAGTTTGATTTGTGATTAGGAGTTGGAAAGAGTTATAAGTCTTTGTGCTTTTAGTAATTCTCATATAAAGTGATTCGTAAGTGCGCCATACTTGCAGACTTTGAGCTGATATATGTTGTATTTTGTTCTTAGATTATCATTCTAAAAGGGTAGATAAGATTTCGGATACTCAAGACTTTGTGCTTGGAGATTGTTTTCCTGTCCCGAAGGAGGTGACAGAAGTCTTTGTGCTTTCAGGAAACTTCATTTCCTCTCTCTCAATTTCATTTCGAGCTTATTGTCACTTTTTTGTGAGGAGAAAAGAATGTAATCCTTCTTGAAGAAAGAGGAAAGGTTGTTGTCTTACCCATATTAGTCTAAGTTAATTAGTAGAAAAGGGGGAGCCTTCCCTAAATTAGGAGAGTATCATACTCACACACTGTGGCTGAAACCACAATTTTGCATATCCTCAAGGTATACAAAATTTTCAACCAACAGGGAACACTCCAGTACAGTTAGTTTTTTATTCTGATGCATTCTGGCAGTTTCTGCAAAATGAGTATATTAATAGCTTTATTTTAATTAATTTACTAAGGTTGCCAAATATTAATTATAATATTAAAAAGGGCCCTTAGTGTTCTAGCTCGTCAAAATCGGGATGAAATGTTTAAAAACATGGATGTATTATACAGGGACCTTGTGTGTCAAATTATCATTATTTTGATGGGAGTTTAAATTAAAAAGTGAATTTTAAATAGAAGCTTATGGAGAGTTTGGCAGGAAAAGTATAAAAGGAGGTTATGAGATCTCATTCAGTATGTTGAGATTATTCTATTTCTCTAATCGAAAACCTTGTGATTCTGGAGATTGAACCTAGTTGATCTCAAACTTCTGGAGGACAAAACCCCTCTTGGAGAATATCATTCACGATGGTGAAAAATCCTCTCTGGGTGATAGCTAATAGATTCATTCAGAGTCTATACTTGCACTTCATTTGCAAATTTGGAGATAATGATATTGTCCTTTTCATTCGGAGATAGAGGTATTTGCAGTTGGTTACTCTATTTGGTAGTGAATATGTGTTTTGGTTTCCATACCCAGATTTTGGCTTGAGCCTTGGAAGAATTTTATTGTGACTGGTCATGGGTTTTAGAGGCATACATATATCTAAGCTTGCATTACCTTTTTGGGAGATTGGTGTGAGGATTAAGGGTGGTATTTATCCCTAACCTGGGTGTGAAGTTTAGCATTATATTTTGTTGCAATTGTTAGTTGGGCGTGAGGCATTTGCAGGGGGATTGAGGATTGCTAGGTGGTTTGTTTTTAGCAGCAAGGGACTACAAATCTTTCCATGAGACTCTTCTTTTCCATTCGCTAGTGTCTGTTGTAGTGTGGGTCCATAAATAACATGTTTCTGCCATTGTAGAGGTCGTGTGGGTTTGTTGGGAAGATCCACAGCCTAATAAACCATTTCCAAGGGTGACATGAGGCTACGCAAACCATTCACTGTGCATACATGTAAAACCCCGCCACGTAACCTAGAGGACAATGCAACACTACGAAAGCACAACTATTTTATTTTTTTTTAAAGAGTAACAATAACAAGTAAAGTAATCTATTCTAAACACATACATCCTATAGGCCACGCAACGCGTCTACATGTGAATCCCAAAACTTACAAAATTAATCTAACCATATCATATGAAATTAACTCATGATAAACAACATACATCAAAGCATTAACCCATTGCATAATATACAAAGTACAATAATGAATTCTTCCAAAGATTACATTAAGTCAATATACCATTACAAAGCTCATCTCCAAGATGAGGTAGATCATACAAAATGATACAATTACAAAATACATGGATAATCCTTGAGTACAAATGAGGAGTATAAATACATAGTGTCCCACTGATATAATGAACATAAAAGAAGTAACATATCCACGGATACACACGAGCTCTCCGAACTGGAAGATCCTGTCATCACGAACAAGCAGAAAAAGCCCAATAGTGTAAGGTGCACGATCCACCCAGCCATGTGGTACCCATAGGCCCAACCCCCATGCTAGGAGATAGTAAAAGGCAACCAAGACAAACCTACTACCTCTAGACACAGGCAGCATGCAAAACAACACTGTACCAATAAACACATAACATAAGGTTACATTGCTTCCAGAACCATTGAATCAAGTACATCCACTATACAATACAAACCGATTGTTGTCATAGGAGTGTCATCACAAAATTTGCATTGGTTAACCTTAGGATATCTTCCTAGGTCTCAGCCCCCATCCTGGGTTATCTTGCTAACCTCTCACGAATTCCGGCCCCACATGCATACCAATGCGGAATCGATTATCTTTCGAGAAGACAAGATAATGATCTCGCCATTCCAGGCCTTCCCAACTCATCTCAAGTCTAATACAAGCCCTTGAGCCAATGAGCAAGGCTAAATTATCAAGTTAAATGTATTAAGCTACCTTTTCCCCTACTGTAGGTTATTTAATTTCCACTAATTAAACTGACTCTCGTACGAGTTGTCCTAGCACTACTTTATGTGTCGGCCCCCATTGAAAGCCACTCCCCTATTGACAACACAATATACTTATTCCACAACCCAAGGGTAGATAGTGCACTAAAACTGATAACAAATAACCACCATAACTCAAGAGGTAACACATCCCTACGGATGTCAAATACTAAATCCCAATTACGTGCACTACCCAAGGAAATCTCAAAGGGTGAACAAAAGACACAACAACCCTTTCACAATTTACAATCTCTGGAAGGCTTACATTTTCACAATAACAAATATCCCCCCAATACACCATTACAGAAGAGTACGTAATTAAAATAAGCAACTCAAGTAATTAAATGTACTACCATTAGGATTTCCTAAATCCAAATAAATCAATAACTCATTTAAAATACATCATTTAAACATAATTCCAATTTATAAATCAACAACGAATTAAACTAAATGTTTAACTTTCAGTTTCACAACTACTCATAATAATTAACTCAATTTTCACAATTAAAATAATCTATCATTAAAGTTAACTATTTGTACTTGCATGTACCTATTGCAATAACAACCATTAAATAAATATATTTAATATGTATATATATATAATTATATATAATTATATATACATATAAAATATATATATTATTTAATTATAAAATCAATTATACTTTTCCAATTAACATTTTAAAATATCAACTTATGCATTTTAAATTAACCATATATAAATATATTTATTATATATATACATTATATATATAATATATATATTATACAATATATAATATATATAAGAAAAACACATGCAAAAATATATATATATATATATATATATAATATATATATAAAATATATATTATTAATAATATATATCGATATACTATATATATTATATATAAAAAAAATTATAAAAACCCGAAGAGACAAACAAAGGTTGCGCGTTATATCCCTCAAGATGGCGCTGGGGGGCGCTTACCAAAAAATGGTAGGGAGTCCCCCACTCGGCGTGGGGGTAACCCCCACCAACCCCCATACAATAAACTTGTTTTTTCCTTAATTTCTTCATACGACGACTTTTCTATAACTTTCAATATAAACATTCTACAAAAAGATTTCATAGTTTCATATGCATATTTTTTTATATAAATATGTATATGTATATATTCTCATATATATATATATATACATATATATAAATATAAATAAACAAATAACTCAAAGTGAATGCTCGAGAACAGCAAATTTAAACAAAAGTTTTCTACAGAAAAATATTTCCAATTTTTACAGAAAGAAGTTTTCTACAATTTCGATTTAATTTCAACAGAGGTTCTACAATTTAACTATAATTTCCTTCAGGGTAAATCCATTTCTAAAACTTCATTTTAATAGAGGGTCTAAAATATATTTTCTACAGAGGCTGTAAATATTCTCGGCAATCATTTAAAAAAAACAAAGCTTCTACAAACAATGAAATCCTCTTCTACAGAATACTTTTCCAATTTGCAAAACAATAATAATTTAAATAACCTTTTCGAATTAAATTTACAAAAGCAATAAGGAACCTGTTCCAGAATATTTGCTGATTCGAAATTTGATGCAGAGCTTTCCCTTCAAATTCCAACTTTGCCAAAACCTCTTCCCAGAATTACCACTTTCCAGAGAACAAAAAAATAATCCAAAACCAAAAAAGAATGCAACAAAACTAGATCCCCAAATTTTTTGAGAGCTTCTATTTCCAAAATTTTAACAACCCAAAACAAATTCAACCACTCCAGAATAATCCCTTCGTTCCGTGAAATAACCTCTTTTCATCAATCCTAATAATTCTCTCCGGGAATCAATTTTCAAACTACCGTAGTGAATATCTTCTAACTTTTAGTTACAAAAACAAATATCTTTTCTACAACAACCACAGATATTTCCAAAGATCTTTTATAGATATTATGCATTTGAAATTTAAATAACTTATTTATTTCAAATCAAATTTAATCTAAGAATAAATTCGCTTTATAACATAAATTAAATTAATTAATTTATTAATTATAAAGCCTCAACATCAATAATCTAGATTAATTAAATAACCAATCAAACATTTATAAATTAATTCTCACAAATAAACCTTGCACAATAAATAAAATAACAAGGCAAGTGTGGATAAATAATACGACCAATACATGGACTGACGACACACTGTACTAGAGTAAAGGTTTGACTAGGTAACCTGTTACTATCTCCCAATCAACATTACTGTTGGGTAGTGGACACGCTCAGACCTGTGAATCCAGGTGAAGTCGTTGTCATGTACCTACAAACCTACAAACAAAGCATATGTTGTACATGTATCCAGATAATAAATCATACACACCGTGAAGAGAGAATCGTGGAAATCACAAGGCACTTGCATGCGAGTGATGCAATCTTGTTCCCTTCACCAATACAGTATCATAATAAACTGACAAACTACAACATCAATTAAAATACAGATGAGCATATATCAATCACTCAAATAATCACTTAAAACTAACATAAAGCATGTCATAAACCATCAATATAGTGTATCATCTCATCAATATAGATCTATCATCGCTCCACTGTCAATGATAGAACAACAATAACATACAATATGGTCTATCAATGAATCTGAACTGTCAGAGAAGACATAGCGAATCGGAGGGGTGTTACATCCTCCGACCTAGGATCAGACTTACTCCTAGAAGCCTGCAAATAAATAGGGATAGAGCTCCCTCAGATTTCAGTCGCATCCTTCCAAGTAGCCAAAGTATCAATATCTCGACCCCTGAGGATCAACTCCCAATGCTGAAGGATGTGCACAGTTCCCAAAGAACGATGCTTGTCCTCCACCAGAAACCTCTCCAATAGCACCTTGGTGCCTAGTCTAGCAGTTATCCACTGTGGTAAACACCCTATGTGATCTACCTGCATCACCTACTGTCGGCTCTAAATTCGCTAGCCTCTGAGTATATCCAAATGTGTCCTTATTGGGACACTGTCGCGTTATGTGACCTTGTTGGCCACAAGCGAAACATCTTGTACCTCTATTGAAGTTTATATCACCTGGAGGTACACTAGACTGTGGAAAACTACCTCCAGTAGGTGCACTAGACTGCTGAACACTACCCCTAAAGGTAGACTGAGTACTCTATGCCGACTGTGCATTACTGAAGCCTTTGGCACACCTCTAGGTCCTATCACCCCCTGACTGATAATTGTCACCCTGTCTAGGTGGAAAATTCTTTCGTTTTCCTTGTGAGTTCTGGTACTATTCACTTTGTGTTGGTATCTGTTGTACCCTGGGTGGTCCAGCTCCCTGAGTCTGGCCATTGCGTGCACTAGGTCCTGCAGTTGAAGTACTGCCTATTTGCACTCCAACATGACCACCCAATGCCATCGCCAAATTCTCCTCTACAAGTCTGGCCTTTTCTACCGATGTCTCCATACTCTTGGGTTTGAAAACCCGCACACCCCCACTGATCTGGGCATTTAAGCCCCTAAGGAAGTGTTGCACTAACATGCCCTCGTCATCACCAATGCCTGTGTACTACTTGGGCTCGTAAAAATGACACTCATATAGTTCCATTGACATAGTCATTTTTCATAGAGTATCGAACTCATCACCACGACACTGTCGCCAATGATCAGAGAGGAATCTGGCACAAAACCTCTCTAGGAACATATCCCAAGATATTGTACCAATATCAATATGGAGCTTCTGCTCCTCCAATCTCCACCATGTGGAAGCAAAGTCTCTCAGGTGCATAATCGCACATATGGATCTGGTGTTGCTACCATATGGGTGCATAGTAAAACACCAGTTCAGGTCAATCAACCAGGTCTCAGCCTCTAAATCGTTGCCTGAGCCATCGAACAAGGGCAGTCGAGCTCTAAGTAAATCTCTCATATGTGCAGCTACAACTGCCTCTGACTGTGTCGGTACATCCCTCTCTCCAGTAACAATTTGATCTACCTCCTGCCTCAATCCAAGATGGGCAAGAGTCTCCTCCAACAATTGACGCAACTGAGCGCCCTCAATCCTTGGTGCATCCGGATTCTAAATACCGTCTCCCGGAATGTTTTGGGAAGCCTATTGTTCCTCACAATTTGAATCATGAGAAACATGAGGAGGTGAGTTCTGCTGACTACCTCCGTGTCTGCCTCTATGGCCACGACCACGACCTCGACCTCTCCTAGGTGGCATGATCTTGCACAAACACACCAAGGTGTAAGAAGAGGTATGCAACTTAAATCCTACGCAAACAACTTAATGGTTTCCACATTATGCCAGAGTTCTTAGTGCTTAAACCTAGGCTCTCATACCAAGTGTAAAACCCCGCCACGTAACCTAGAGGACGAAGCAACACTACGGAGGCACAACTATTTTTTTTCTTAAAAAGAGTAACAATAACAAGTAAAGTAATCTACTCTAAACACATACATCCTCTAGGCCACGCAACACATCTACATGTGAATCCCAAAACTTACAAAATTAATCTAACCATAGCATATGAAATTAACTCATGATAAACAACATACATCAAAGCATTAACCCATTGCATAATATACAAAGTACAATAATGAATTCTTCCAAAGATTACATTAAGTCAATATACCATTACAAATCTCATCTCCAAGATGAGGTAGATCATAAAAACGATTCAATTACAAAATACACGGATCCTCCTCGATTACAAATGAGTATAAATGCATAGTGTCCCAATGATACAATGAACATAAAAGAAGTAACATATCCACAAATACACACGAGCTCTTTGAACTAGAAGATCCCGCCATCACAAACAAGCAGAGAAAGCCCAATAGTGTAAGGTGCATGATCCACCTAGCCATGTGGTACCCGTAGGCCCAACCCCTGTGCTAGGAGATAGTAAAAGGAAACCAAGACAAACCTACTACCTCTAGACACAAGCAACATGCAAAACAAAACTGTACCAATAAACACATAACATAAGGTTACATTGCTTCCAGAACCACTGAATCAAGTACATCCACTATACAATACAAACCGACTGTTGTCATAGGAGGAGTGTCATCACAAAGTTTGCATTGGTTATCCTTAGGAGATCTTCCTAGGTCCCAACCCCCATCCTGGGTTATCTTGGTAACCTCTCATGAACTCCAGCCCCACATGCATACCAATGCGGAATCGATTATCTTTTGAGAAGACAAGATAATGATCTTGCCATTCTAGGCCTTCCCGACTTATCTCAAGTCTAGCCCTTGAGCCAATGAGCAAGGCTAAATTATCAAATTAAATGTATTAAGCTACCATTTCCCCTACTATACGTTATTTAATTTCCATTGATTAAACTGACTCTCACACGAGTTGTCCTAGCATCACTATGTGTGTCGGACCCGTTGAAAGCCACTCCCCTATTGACAACACAATATACTTATTCCACAACCCAAGGGTAGACAGTGCACTAAAACTGATAACAAATAACCACCATAACTCAAGAGGTAACACATCCCTACGGATGTCAAATACTGAATCCCAATTACATGCACTACCCAAGGAAATCTCAAAGGGTGAACAAAAGACACAACAACCCTTTCACAATTTACAATCTCTGGAAGGCTTACATTTTCACAATAACAAATATCCCCCCAATACACCATTACAGAAGAATACGTAATTAAAATAAGCAACTCAAGTAATTAAATGTACTACCATTACAATTTCTTAAATCCAAATAAATCAATAACTCATATTTAAAATACATCATTTAAACATAATTCCAATTTATAAATCAACAACAAATTAAACTAAATGTTTAACTTTCAATTTCACAACTACTCATAATAATTAACTCAATTTCCACAATTAAAATAATCTATTATTAAAGTTAACTATTTGTACTTGCATGTACCTATTGCAATAACAACCATTAAATAAATATATTTAATATGTATATATATATATATATAATTATATACATATAAAATATATATATTATTTAATTATAAAATCAATTATACTTTTCCAATTAACATTTTAAAATATCAACTTATGCATTTTAAATTAACCATATATAAATATATTTATTATATATATATATATAATATATATTAATTATTTAATATATATATATTATACAATATATAATATATATAAGAAAAACACATACAAAAATATATATACATATATATAATATATAAAATATATATTATTAATAATATATATCATATATACTATATATATATATAAAACATTTTAAAAACCCGAGCAGACAAAACAAAGGTTGTGCAGGTTACAGGCTGCGCCTACAACCTCCATAGGAGGATGTGTTGCCTGTGGGCAGTGATTACTCCACAGAACTGTGGAGGGCAGCGCTATCCATAGCAGCCGCACCCCCACCAATGGGAGCGGCGGTGGGGGTAAACCCCTCACCAAATCCCATACAAGAAGCTAGATTTTTCCTTAATTTCGTCGTACGACGACTTTTCTGTAACTTTCAATATAAACATTCTACAAAAAGATTCCATAGTTTCATATGCATATTTTTTTATCTAAATATGTATATAAATATAAATAAACAAATAACTCAGAGTGAATGCTTGAGAAGAGCAAATTTAAACAAAAGTTTTCTACAGAAGAATATTTCCAATTTTCACAGAAAGAAGTTTTCTACTGTTTCGATTTAATTTCAACAGAGGTTCTACAATTTAACTATAATTTCCTTTAGGGTAAATCCATTTCTAAAACTTCATTTTAACAAAGGGTCTAAAATTTATTTTCTACAGAGGCTGTTAATATTCTCGACAATCGTTTTTAAAAAAAAAGTTTCTACAAACAATGAAATTCTCTACTAAAGGATACCTTTCCAATTTGCAAAGCAATAATAATTTAAATAACATTTTCAAATTAAATTTACAAAAGCAATAAGGAACTTGTTCCAGAAGATTTGTTGATTGAAAATTTGATGTAGAGCTTTCCCTTCAATTTCCAACTTTGCCAAAGCCTCTTCCTAGAATTACCACTTTCCAGAGAACAGAAAAATAATCCAAAACCAAAAAAGAATGCAACAAAATTAGATCCCCAAATTTTTTGAGAGCTTCTATTTCCAAAATTTTAACAACCCAAAACAAATTCAACCACTCTAGAATAATCCTTTCCTTCCGTGAAATAGCCTCTTTTCATCAATCCCAATAATTCTCTCTGAGAATCAATTTTCAAACTACCATAGTGAATATCTTCTAACTTTCAATTACAAAAACAAATATCTTTTCTACAACAACCACAGATATTTCCAAAGATCTTTTATAGATATTATGCATTTGAAATTTAAATAACTTATTTATTTCAAATCAAATTTAATCTAAGAATAAATTCACTTTATAACATAAATTAAATTTATTTATTTATTAATTATCAAGCCTCAACATAAATAATCCAGATTAATTAAATAACCAATCAAACATTTATAAATTAATTCTCACAAATAAACCTTGCAAAATAAATAAAATAACAAGGCAAGCGTGGGTAAAGAATACGACCAATACATGGACTGACAACACACTGTACTAGGGTAAAGGTTTGACTAGGTAACCTATTACTATCTCCCAATCAACATTACTGTTGGGTAGTGGACACGCTCAGACCTGTGAATCCGGGTGAAGTCATTGTCCTGTACCTGCAAACCTACAAACAAAGCATATGTCGTACATGTATATAGATAATAAATCATACACACCGTGAAGAGAGAATCGTGGAAATTGAAGGGCACTCGCATGCGAGTGATGCAATCTCATTCCCTTCACCAATACAGTATCATAATAAACTAACGAACTACAACATCAATTAAAATACAGATGAGCATATATCAATCACTCAAATAATCACTTAAAACTAACATAAAGCATGTCATAAACCATCAATATAGTGTATCATCTCATCAATATAGATCTATCATCACTCCACTGTCAGCGATAGAATAACAATAACATAAAATATGGTCTATCAATGTATCTAAACTGTCAGAGAAAACATAGCAAATTGGAGGGGTGTTACAATACATGAACTTTGTAGAAGGCATAAGTAAGGCTGCTTAGTGTGAGCATGTTGTGGGACATGAATACCTGAACCTAGATGGCTAGTGTAATGAAGATTTCTGAGTTGGGCACATAAGGACATACTACCTGTTGTTGGGCGTCACTATTGCCAAGGGAGGCCAAGTTTACGTGTATTTCTAATGTATCAAATTATCATTGTTTCTTAAATGTATTTATTGTTGTTGTGAGGTCTCTATAAAGCATATTCAAATCAGAATATGAATGTTGTAGCCTAATTGCATACTCAGATTTGGAATTGTGCATTGATGACATTGTAATCTGCAACCATTGTAATGGAAGTTGAAATGAAATGTCGAGTAAACCACTAAGATTAATTTGTTACTATTCCTTGCATTATGAAATCCAATGTATAGGTAGTTTGTACAAGGGGAAAAAGAACCTATGTAGGATTGTCATAAACTTCCAGCATTCCCTAGTTCAGAAAAAGACATTGATGTCAGGTAATGTGCAGCAATAATGAAATGAGAATGTTAGTATTTGTTGTGCAAGTTTCAAAATTGTAAATGGTAGTCTATTGTCACAGTATCTTGCATTATGAATTGCAATCTATGTTACTCCAAGTGATATGTATATTAAGTGTTTGAAAAAATGCCAGCATATGTCAAACTGGAAAACAAATCGCAAAAAATATCAGTCTAACAAGGGGGGGATATTACAGATAAACTCTAATAACAAGGCAGAATGGGAAGCATTAATAGCTGGTTTGACAGTTGTTGCTTCTCTCAGCCTACCCAAGAATGTGTTTGAAGATGACTCAATGGTAGTGATTCATACCATTACCAAGGGAAAGAGTCCAGTTTGGAAACTAAACATATATATGGAAGAAGTGGTAGCCCTTAAATCTAGATTTGATGAGATTAAATTTGGTCATTGTAAGAGGTGGTCGAATTCAGCAACCTGTCACCTGACAAATGCAGATGTTGATCAAAAGCATTCAAGAACCCATTTATAGTCATTTACTAAATACTCGATTAGATTTTGACCAGCATATAACATATCATCCACCTTGAATGAAAGTGTATAAGGCAAGATATGTTAGCTAAGTTGTGTAGGTAGTTTCCATGGTAATATTTGTCATTATTGAAGAAGAGATCGTGTTTCATAGAGGTTATATGTCACCATATCTTGGCATGGGAGCATTGGATGTCTGGGAGGTGATAGGGCATTAAGTGAGAACTTTGGTAGCGCAAGCCATTAATGGTTATAATTGAGATAATGTGTGTAGGACATTTTAATATTGTGAGTACTTATTATAAGTATGATTGATTTGTGGTGTATTGGCAGTTCTCTTTGTCAAGGGAATTTGCTTGTAGGGAGGTTGTGGGAAGAAGAAAAGAATGGTGAGTACCACTCAGGCTGGCAGGAGTAAAGAGTAAAAGTGTCACAGCCCCCTAATAGATAGCAAAATCAAGTAAATATTTGCATTCAAATCTTTGCATGCAACTCTCTGGCGACCTTAGGATTGCAAGGAGTGCTTGGAGAAAAAAGGTTTGGAGTTTGGTAACATGCCAAAATCAGCAAGCAATAAGGGGAGAATACAAAGCTAATCTTAGTCTTGTGGTAGTGGATGCAAATTTGTGTTTGTGGTTGTTAATGCTATGCTTGCCTGATTGGTGTAATGACATGGTACCAACTAAGGATATGAAAGTGGCTAGAGTGGCGAAGAGCTTGGCAGAACTTTATGTAGAAGGTGAAGATTCGAACTACTTTCCAATGCTTTGTGAGGGCAAGAAGGAGAAGCTAGTAGTATTGAGGAGGGAAACTAGCCTACAAAGGGCTTTCTGCTGTTATATGAGTAAGGTGATCGCAGGATTGCATGTTTCACCTGAGAATAAGAGACTAGAGGTGACTAGCAATTACACCATTTCATCATTCCAATGTTCTATAGTGGCTCTATCCACAGGGCGCGGTGTCCAAGGAAGCGAAGTAACAGCATAGGTTCCCAACATACATAGGGTTCGCTCACTATTGGCATGCTCAAGTTGGAGCAAGAATAGTTGGCATAGTGGAGGAGGTGTACAAGCCTGTAGCAGATGTGCCACAAGCAAGGAGAAATGGGGGTGGTAGAGGGATTTACTTGTTTTATCATTTATGTGCTCAATATTTTGTTTTGCATGGAGTATAGGTTTTTAGGTGGTTGTTTCTAGTAGCATCTTGGTAGCTTTTTGTTTTGGCTGGTATGTCCAAGTGGTGTAGGTTTGCACAAGTAGAATTATGTATGTCTCTATGGTTATTGTTTGGGCAATGATGCCATTTTGTGTGTGTCTCTGCTATTATGAGAAGTATAATTGAATGTACATACTTATGCTTACTTTGGATGAGATCCCCAACAGAACCCCACTGATCCAACAGAACCCCACTAATTGATCTAAACAAATATTTATTCATACTAATCAGACAAAAAATATTGAAACAACTCTATACAATAGAAGCTCTTTGCCAAATTCACGTTTAGTGTAGAAAAAACTAAGAAAGTTAACTCACTAATACCTAATGTACAAGCAAGGCAATTACATCTTACATACATATAAGTGAATTTCAGATACTTTCTTTTTTATACTTTCTTTTTTATTTTCAATATGGACTAAACTCACAAAGATAAGAAAACATTTGACCTAAAATCTCAACAATTCGATGTATGACTAGATAAAAACTATCACAGCAAACAATGAAGCCAATTATTCAATCTAATTGTTCCATATGTGCATATTCTTATTTGGTAACATTAGTCTCCTAGATTCAGTGCAAAGCTCAGCCACATACTTATGTTACTTCTTTTGACTTAAGGAAAAAGAGGAATTATCCAGTTTAACTGTCATATATTAGTCCCATAGATATACCTAAAGTGTTTAAGTACCAAGACCATGTTAGTGTTTTATAGCTGCGAGGGGTATTTCCTTAAGCTAACATTAGGGGAAATTTACATAATATTTTTTTTTTTTAAATAAAATTATAAGGGGGCCCACTAAATGTGAGTGCTCCCCCTTAAAAGGAGTGCATCACATAAAGTGAGTGCACCCTTATAAAAGGCCACTGAAAAATTTAAAATAATTAAATTTTGATATTAGAATATTTAGATGCTAAACATTTAAATATTTGAATATTTGAAATTATTAAAAATAATTAAAGATAATAAAATTTTGATATCATAATATTTAGATGCGAAATATTTAAATATTAGAATATTTGAAATTATTAAAAATAATTAAAGAAATTTAAAATAAATAAAAAATCGATATTAGAATATTTAGATGCTAAACATTTAAATATTAGAATATTTGAAATTATTAAAAATAATTAAGGAATTTTTTTATTTTTGCAGCACTTCATAAATGATTTTTATGATTTTTTAATGTTTTTTAAATATTTTTTATATTTTTTTCTTAAAGAATAAAATATTTTTTTGAAAATATAAAAATTTCTATAATAGAACTTAAGAATATAAATCTAAAAAAAAAATAGAATATTTTATATTTAGAAAAATGAATGAGATAGAATAGGATATGTAGAGTTAAATTAACCATCATGAGTTAATTCATAAGATTTTAGAAAGTTTTATTTAATAAACTAAATAATTTATTTTTATTTTGGATGATGTCACCGTACAGGTTGATGTCATCTTTTAGTTGATTTTTGATAACTTAAAAAGCTAATGATGTCATCCTTAGGAGGCCCATTTTTATGTAAATTTCCCCTAATGATTAATTATAGGCAAGTTGGCCTATCACTTGTTAAATAAAATATTATATTCAACTAGAAGGTCGGCTCTAGAGAAGAGCACCTAGTTTGGTATATAAAGGAGAAGGTGTCTCCTTATTTGATCATCAAATCAATTCCATTCCAATTCAGCAGCAGGTTTGCATTCTTCAGCAGCAGATCCATTTCAAGAAGAAGTGACATTATTTGTCTTCAAGATTCGCTTCAAGGAGAAGTGTCATTATTCATTGTATTAGACTCGACCTTTTCTAGGGCCTGATTTTGTATGCAATTTCAGCACTTATTCTTCTAATTTATAAGAGAATATTTTGTTGGGTTTTTCTCCCTCGAGTAGGAGGGTTTTCCCACGGTAAAATATTGTATTCATTGTTCTATGTGTTTAGTTTTTTGCTTATTGTATTTCTGATTCTAAAACTAACTGGGTATCAGAGCCAGGTTTCAAGAAAATTGATCAGATTTAAAGCAGAAATATATGTGAAGGATTAGCAAGAAACACAATGAGAAAAAGAAGGTTGAATTACCGCCTCTGTAAGCTAGTTGCCTATAGGAAATTACATTTGGTCTTCAGGGGAAGTCGTTGTTAGGATGGAAATAGATGACTGTGGGATTCTAAAAAAAAAAATTATAAGGAGGTTCGATTTATTTAAGATTTCAGCTATTGAAGGGTTTTGACAGATCAGAAGGCGTCAAAGATAAAGACAAACATCAAGAAAAGACAAATTCTGGAGTATCTTATTTAGCCGTCATATATATCCAAGCAAGAAGCATCGATTTCATTATTTAATAGTGATTGTATGAGGAAAGGCCGTTGAATATTGAACTCAGGCATTCAAGGAGTTGGGATTCATTTTAAAGGTGCCACTTATGCCCTATCGTCAGCTACAGATTAATATCGACTTTGGAGGTTACACCATCACTGGGAGTATTTCTGAATATTTTATTAAGGTGTTAGTAAAGACAAATGAAGAGAAGATAAGACAGACAAATCACATATCTCTTATCTGGTGCGGCATGATTAAAAAGAACAAGGCAAAATACTATCATAGCTTTGGAGCGGTATTATACTGAAGAAAGTCGGGTGTGAAGAAAGTGACATCATAGTTTTTAGCAGCTAGCGCATCATAGAATAAATCGAAGTCTTAAGGGCATACGATTTAGGAGGAGATAAGTCAATTGGTATTGTTGGTTCCTTCATACCAATTATTATTATGTCTACAAGAAATAATCGTGTTGAGTATATATTCTTGAATTGTTGGTATCACTGGAATTTTTGGAGTTGCAATTAATTCCTGACCTGGACTACTATAAACAGTTTTCTAAGTCTCTGCATACAAGCATTCAAAGGTCAAATACTTTCTTTCTCTCTGACTATGCAATTTATGTTCGGTTGGTAATTTTGATGAAATAATATTTGAGCCATTGAGTATTGGTTTGCATTGTTTGGACTAATATAAACAAAGGTTTAGTCCTAGAATATTACATCATTTGTATGGCAAGACGTCATTGTTTATCCAAAGCAACCATAGCAGGAACGAGTTGAGAACATGTTCGGGAAGAGGATTAAGGTTCTGAGATTAGACAATGGAGGGGAGTTCACTACCAGAGGATTTTTGTAATCTTTGTATTGAGGCAAGGATCAAGAGGGAGTTCTGTGTTCAGCAAAATGGAGTCCTGTGAGATGAGGAACTAGAGTGACTCACTAACTAAGAAGAACTGAAGGTGTTAGCTAAGTGGGTTGCAGTGTTGCAAGGCCAGATGCTAAGTCTTTGGAAGGCCTCTTCAACCGTAAAGAACAAAATTTCACAAGGTAGTCAACCTTGTTTTGACATTGGTAGCACCGCAAACCTATTCAGAATAGGGTGATCTAGGATGAGGTTGAGGAGGACAGTCCTGGACTCTCGCAAGTCAGTAGTGCTAGAGGTGTGTGTTGGAAACCATTCCTATAAGGAAAGCATTGCAGGCAATCTTAGATGAGGAGGTCAGGAGGTTGATGCGGGTACTTGGAGCTCCAGAGGGAGTCACATCATCATGAAGATTTGTTGTAATGTATATTTCTTTGAGACAGAGAAATATGAGGTGAAAGCCCTTGTAGTGTATATTTCTCTGAGACAAAGAAATATGAGGTGAAAGCCCTTGTAGTGTATATTTCTCTGAGATGGAGAAATATGAGGTGAAAGCCCTTGTAGTGTATATTTCTTTGACATTGAGAAATATCAGGTGTGAGTGACTGAGATGTGTTTTTCCACAAACGGGTATAGCCATTGTGGACGTTATGTTGAGAGACTCCATGACGAGCCTTTCTACATCTCTAAGACTGAGATGTGTTTTTTTCACAAATGGGTGTAGCCATTGTGGACATCATGTTGAGAGACTCCATGATGAGGATATTTGAGAATACCTCCCTAGCTAAGAGGGAGTGTTAGTGTTTTATAGCTGTGGGAGGTATTTCCTTAAGCTAAATTAATCATAGGCAGGTTGACCTATCACTTGTTAAATAAAATATTATATTCAACTAGAAGGTTGGCTCTAGAGAAGAGCACCTAGTTTGGTATATAAAGGAGAAGGTGTCTCCTCATTTGATCATCAAATCAATTCCATTCCAATTCAGCAGCAGGTTTGCATTCTTCAGCAGCAGATCCATTTCAAGAAGAAGTGACATTATTTGTGTCTTCAAGATTCGCTTCAAGGAGAAGTGTCATTATTCATTGTATTAGACTCGGCCTTTTCTAGGGCCTGATTTTGTATGCAATTTCTACACTTATTCTTCTGATTTATAAGAGAATATTTTGCTGGGTTTTTCTCCCTCGAGTAGGAGGGTTTTCCCAAGGTAAAATACTGTGTTCATTGTTCTATGTGTTGAGTTTTCTGCTTATTGCATTTCTAATTCTAAAACTAACAGACCAAGCACATGAAATTACAGTAAAAGCCATGTGTTACAGAATTATAAGTCCTAACAATCAAGCAACACAAAATTTATGCTATTTGATGTGCAAATATCAAAAGATTTTACAGCATACAATTTACAAAGTTTGAATTCTTAAAGAAAATATTTATATAACAATCAAAATAATCATTGAAGGAATATTTGGACATTTATGTCAAGAGAAGGCCCATTATATGATCTACATGCACCTAGTCTATCTACCTTCTTTGGAACTGCATTGTTACAATAAAAATAGATTTTTGTAAGGAATAGAAGAATTTCTTGTTAAAGTATCTTCAAAATTTCATTATCACAAAAGAAACATTATTGGACTACAGTAAATTCCCTAGCTATATTCTAATTAGAATAGGTTGTGTTTTTGTTTTCTTCTAACCCGTCTTTTCAATGTCAGCATTATCATTTTGTAATACATTTCAATAAGGATTCTTATCGATTTGCTTTCATAATTCTCCATTCTATTAGCCTCAAAAACACCCCTCAAAATCTTAAGTGTCCCATAGCCAACTAATAGTCCTTCCAATTCTTTGTTTCTACCATTTAATGCCTCAAAACATTTGCATTCCAATAATGGGCCAAACGCATGATCAAAAATTCAAAATATTGAATTTGCATACACGTTTAACAGTTTCTTTCTAAAAGCTCTTCTTTACAGCATTTATGGACTTTATAGTTTGAAGCATAGTTTGCAAACTCAGACTCACCGTGGACTCGGCAACCCAAAAATATGACTTGGACTCGAGACTCGGGACGGACTCGGGAAAAGACTTGGCTAGGACTCGGCAAAAAAGCAACCGTAGTTTTATAAAAAAACAAGAACAAATTAATGCATTTAGAGAACATAAGAGCCTAATTTGATTATCAAACACTCATAATTCAAAGATTACACATGTCATATGATCATCAAACACTCAATAATTGAAATTTCATCATTCATAGTCATCAAATACTCATAGTTTCAATGTATAACAGCATCATAAGTTTATAAATGTTTACATATAATCATGTCAAAATGACAAAAACATTAACAACCACATGTAATCTACATCTTCCTCTTTCCCCCCCCAATGGTACTCAATTTTGGAGGCCTAGAACTAGAAGGTGCCTGTGCTATAGTATCCGAACGAGGACTAGGAGATCAAGCAAGGGAAACATGATATTCAAATGTGTCTTCGTCGTCCTCCATGGCATCCAATCTTGTTGCTTCTTCTTCTTTTGTTGTTGCTCTCTCTAATTCAGCAAGATCCTCATCAGTAAGGAAGACATCAGCCTCGTCATTTTCTTCATCAATAGTCCATTCACCATATGGATAAATGTCATCCAAGTCGATGGACTCATGTGAAACACCCTCCACCTTTCTAGTTCGAAGGCGAAGGTTGTACCGAACAAAAACTAAATCATTTAGGTGATGTTGAGTCAACCTGTTTCTCTTCTTTGTGTGAATGTTCTCAAATAAACTCCAATTGTGTTCACACCCAGAAGCACTGCATGGCTGCGACAAGGCACGTATGGCTAGCTTTTGAATATTTGGTGTGCTAGCACCATAGTTCTCCCACCATAGATCTACAAAAACATGTTTAAAAAATACAAGTATTAAGAAATAAGAATAAAGTAAAAAATCTATATGTAAGAATCAAGTTTCTAATTTCATTTTTTACTTGGTTATTGTTTTCCTCTCCTTTCAATTGCTTGTTGGGAGGAAAAGAGTCTCCCCTCTACACCCTTGTAGACCTTGAATAGATAAAAGAAAAAGTAAATCAAATATAGAAAATACATAGATAGTCAAGGCTCAACATTGCAAATTCATAAATAATATTTAACAAATCTCACCTCCAACTCATCAAGCACCTTATCTCTTAGCTCACAATCAAGCACCATCCTATCAATGCATGTGACAAGACCTTCCAGGACCTCCCCATCTGCCTTAAATGTGTCTGAGAAGTAGAACTTTGGATTCAAGAAGTAGGCAAAGGCATGAATCGGATGGTGGAGTTGGTGTGTCCATCTCCGATCAATGATGCGCCATATGATTTCATATTTCCTTTTGTTGCCACCATAGTAACGTGATATGGCCTATTTGGCCCTATCCATGGCCTCATAGATGAGACCCATTGGCATGCCATCTCCATCCACCATACGAAGAACCTTCACCAAAGGTTTTGTCACCTAAAAAAATGAAAACAAATGTTAAATTATAACAAAATTAACCCCTCAAAAAATAAAAACAGCAAATAGATTATCATGTATAATTTTTTTTGTGTGATTGCTACTTACCCCCATCAACTCCTCTCTATTTTTGATGAATGTCTCATCAAAAACTATGGCAACAATCCTCTCCCCTTCAGTTCTATTGGAAAATGAGACTCCTTCCAAGCATCAGACAGAAACATTTGCTTGAGATGACCAATGGCACCAAGAATGCTTTGCAACGTGAGGAAGTGGCTAGCAAATCATGTCACTCCAGATCGCACAAGGTCCTTGCCATTTGTGAATTTCCTCATCAAAGAAAGAACCCAAGTATGGTTGTAGATAAATTTTGTAACACTTTTTGCATCTTCAACCACTCTTTTAACCCATGAAATCTTCCCAATGTCCTCTAGCAACAGGTCCAAGCAATGTGCAACACACGAAGACCATGCAATTGTGGGATACCTCTCCATAAGTAGTCTACCTGCAGCTACATATGCAGTTGTGTTGTCCATGATGATTTGGACAACATTATCAACTCCAACCTCCTGGACCACCCCATCTAATAGATTGCATAAAGTCTCGGCATTTTTTACTTCATGGGAGGCATCTATTGATTTTAGGAACACCAATCCACCATTAGAGGCCACTAAAAAGTTAAGGAGAGTTCTATCTCATCCATCTGTCCACCCATTAGATAAAATGTTGCAACCTTTTCTTTGCCAAAATTTATTTTGCTCATCAACCACAAGTCGTGTATTCTTTACGGCTTCCTCTAGCAATGGCCCACTCAAATCTCTAGATGATGGGGTCTTAAACCCCTTTCCTGCAACTGTAAGGGCGTTCACCAAACCTTCCCAATATGGGTTATTTGCAACATTGAAAGGTAGATTATTGTAGTACCAAAAGTTTGCAGCAGCCATCCTAGCTTCATGATGTTTTTCCTTATTCCAACCGGTACCTTCAAGTGAAGGTTGTGCTCCTAGAACATTACGTGGAATAAAATAATTTGGTCCTAATGAAGGACCCTGGCCAGCACTAGCAATAGAAAAGGAACCATCAGGACTCTCACCAAAAGATGAATGTGGAGCACGGATGCTTGGACTTGCAACACCATGGGGCATACATGGTGTAGAATGGGATCCACTCATCGCTGTTGCTAGGGAATCCTTTGTTTTTTGTATTTCATCTTTTTTTAGCTCATATTCAGCAAGAAGGGCCTTCATCTCTCTAATAATCTCGGGAGTAGTGTTAAGACATCCCTCCACATTTTTCCAAGTATTCTTGCAAGGTGGAATTTTAAGTTGTTTACTCCTCATGTCATCCATTTCTGGCATTCAGTGCATGTCACTTCACCTTTTTTATTTCCTAGTATTCCATACTTCCATGCAGGGTCTTTTCTCATTCCCTTTGGATTTGAAGACGACATTGTTGTTTCAAGTTCAACATGGAAAAAAAAATTAGCAAGGGTTTGCTAAAAAATCAGCAAATAAATGTGATTCAAAGTTTCAAACATTTGCAACAAAAAAAGAATACAAAACCAAGTTAGAAATAGTAGGAATTAGGCTATTAAGGAAAAAAAAAAAATTGGCAGCATTTCCCCTTATTTTTCTTGATTTTTTTGATTTTGAATGCAAGAAAACAAAAAAAAAGAATTGTTAGATCACTTACCTGGCTCTATTTTGATCTTTTTAGCTCGTTCTCCTGGCTTCAATCAACCCCAAATCAATTTGCAGACCTGTATTTCACAAAACAGAAGGTTAAAATGAAAGAAAAAACAAAATAAAACATGGTTTTTTAACCCATTTTAGCTCCCAGCCGCGCAGGAGAGTCCCAACGTAGGACTCTCCTAGACTTGACTCTCGATTCTGTGGCGAGTCGACTCGACTAGCCAACAGACTCCCAAGTCTGCCGAGTCCAACCGAGTCTGCAAACTATGGTTTGAAGTCTTTGGTCATTTTTCTTCCATTGCTCAGAGTCAGTTGCTCTTATTTTGTCTCATGTTTATTTGTCAGTGCTAAGTCAATCACTTTAAGTAGTTGTTCTTGTCATTATTATCATTAACACATAGATACTTCTCTACAAACTGTTATACCCAAATAAAGTTTTTGCTTCAATAAGGCATTTTGATTAAAATGATCTAAACCTTGTAAAATTGTCGTCAAAAGTCAGTTTTATGTCAAACCAAGCATGGGCTTTTTGTGGGTTTAATATCTAGAAGTACTAGCAAATTTTTGAAAATTTTGAAAATTAGGGTTTTTGGGCCCCTATTTTTAGGAAAACCCCTTAAAAATAGGATCTTTCCAAAATTGACTGAAATAATTTTGATTGGCTTATTTCACTTCACGATCACATTGGTGAAGATGGAATCAAGAAAAAGTCAATTTAAGTCTGGTGGGTTGTTTTCACTTTTTCAAGAGAAAAGTTAGGACCTTTGAGGTCATCAATGGCAGTTGGCCAGTACCAGGTGTCAAAATCTATGCCTCAAACTCATCATAGAAGATTTTGTGGTGAAAGATGCTAAAATAATGTTGTGCAACGGAGGGCATTTTCAAAAGGAGAAAAATGGAAAAAAAAATTCAACTCTGGAAACACTTCGCCTTGCTACGAGGAAAGTGCTTGTGTAGTCAACGTCCAAGTCAACTTTGCAGTATCCATACACGTAAAAATGGTGAAATGCAGTCATTTACTTGCATCAACGGCAGTGATGCTTCAACTTAGTCAACTCAGCAAGCGACACGGTGTTCGTGAAGCGTGAAAGAGGTGAAATCATCAGAAAATCACCAACTCTGGAGCTAATTGCACCCCTGCATGCCAGGGGCGCCCTTGAATTTGAAGGCTCAAATGCAGTTGTAATGCTTGTAAAGCCAGTCATCTTCTTTGGATTTCTTTCAGCTTTCCAACAAGTCATCAAGCGAATCCAGCAAATTTGTGAAACACCAACAAACAACAGTAGAGGCGGAAGATGCTAAAGGAAACAAACGTCAAAACTGGCAGTCAATTACAGAAATTACACCCCTGTAGCCCAGGGGCACCCAAGAATAAAGCCTATCAGACATTAGTGTCTAAGTTTGCTATCTTCAAATGATCTTTCCAGCTTTAATCCAGCTTCGTGATGGATTTTTTCACCAGTCCATAAGACATACTAAACGATCGTAGCTGTTGATTTGGCAAGCACGTAAAACAAAGGATAAAATTAAAATTAAAATGTTAGTTGTACCTCTGCAGGCCAGGGGCACCTAGCTTTTTGGTCTATCAGATGAGGTTTTCGACAACTATATTCTTCAAGAGATCTGTTCAGAATCCTTCTAGCTACGCAATGAATCCAACCGTCAGCTCTTTGGACCTGTCAAACGCCTGTGGATGAAGATTTAGCTTAAAACACTAGAGATGAAAGCAAGTAGAAATTTGACTGTTGGAAAAATGCAACCTTCTTGGAAAAGGCGCCCAATTTTCTGGGGCCTCAGATGTAGTCTTCTGGCTTCGTCACTCCCAAGAACATCTCTTCAAAAGTTCAATCTTTGTGATGAGATCATCAACATGAACATCAGAGCAATCCAGCTCCCGACAGCGAGAGTCAAAGTGGAGCATTTGGTTGAAAGTTGCAGATTGCAAAATCAGTTTCAAAAATCCAATTGCACCTTTGCAGGCCAAGGGTGCCCTTGAATTTGAGTATTATAATCCAACTTTCAGATGTTGCAATACCAGTCATTCTTTCTGGAATTGAACTGGTTTTCCATTCCATATCTCAGTGTGTTTGCAGGAGTCGTCAGTCACCAACAACTACAGATTGAAGCACAAAGGGTCAAAATACAAAAAATAGCTAAGTCTAGTGAAAAATGCACCCTTTTGGGAAAAGGCACCCCATAATTCAAGAATTTTTTAGCGTTTGTTGCTCCCAGCAACATCTTTTCAGACTTGATCCGACTTCGCAATCAATGTGTAAGTTCAGCTTCAGGATCAACCTGGCATCGAGAATTCAAGGTCAAATAAAGGTTTTAGTGATGTTTGCAAAAGCGAAAAAGTAGGAAATGTCAAAAAGTTTCTAAGTCTGAGAAATTTGGCACCTAAAGTCAAACTCTGACTGAAAAAGTTTTGCGAAAACTAAAGTGCATGCTTTGGTTGCCCTATAATGGAGGGATTTTTGAACTAAATTAAAATAATAATAAAAACTTCAGTTTCACCTCCAAATCGAACTGCAAAATACTCCATTATTCTTGCATGTGGTGTATTTCCTCTTTGCATGTTGAGTGGTGCCTATTTGAAGGATTGTCTCCATTTTTATTAACTAAATGAGGTCCAATGAGAATGATGTGTCCAATATTTAGGGGTTTTACATGCATGTGACGCCCTAACTCATGAAAATTATTTAAATATGCACTTGAGCATCCATTTCCTTCATCACAGGTTGAAGGAAAACACATATTTCCTCGTGCAAGCAAGATTTGGAGGCGCTTCAGGAAGGATTTTTTCAGTGTTCTTCACAGTTATAGGTCCAAATTGCTCAAAGGGATAATTTTCCAGACTTCATCTTTCAACACATGCATGTCAGACTTCGTAAAAGGATAGGCGTCATTTTCATAGAGGTGGAATATAATTTCTATCTTCTCCCCCTCACATATCTTCTATCCTTGTCTTAGGTTTTCTCTCACATGTCCAAGTAAACGATAGTTTTTCACAATTATGGTCATCTAGGTTTGTTGAGCATAGCATTCTCGTCAAAACCCATGTTCTAGAATTTTTTTGAAAAAATTTGCCCTACTGCCCCAGCTGCTTTTTTCCAAAAAGTCTTTGCATACCAAGCGAAAAAGCACTTTTTTGATTTTTTGATGTTGTGGATTTGCTTAGAAATACATTCTCTACAAAACCCACGTCTCGAAATTTTTCATGAAAATTGTCTCTCAACATGGTATTTTTAGCCTCACCAGGAGCTATTTTTAGCCTCACCAAAGTTATTTTAGCCTCACCAAAAAAGTTATCAAAACATAGTCGTTTTTACAGTCAACAAGCTAGTTTTTCAAAATGCAGTTCACTCAGATTGAATTCAAGACCAAATCGGTCTTAATTCATGATTTCATCATAACGACTGACATAGATTTGCATTAGGTGTGTTTAGAGGTTGACTTGAATGCTTCAGAAATGGGCCAGATCACACTTCAAAACATGGAGGAATCTGGGTTGCTAGAGGTAGCTTCACTTCCCATCATAGTACAATGTGTAGAATTTGTAATGGCTTGTGTAAAGCATTACAACTCTACTACACGAGAAATTCAATCAGTGGATGGACGAGTGATATGCAGTATCAGGCCAAAGGACATCGAGAAGTGCTTCGGTATTCTTGCGAATACAAATAACTTGGTCATACCTATGGAACAGTGTGAGAAGGCATTCAATGTTGATAAGGAAAAATGTCAGCGAAGAATGGCAGAGAGGTGGCTTAAACAGAAAAATGTAACTTGCCAAAGAATGTGGGTCATGGAGAGTTCAAACATGAATACGCGATTATGATTACCCTTCTCAACCATGTTACCGCTCAAGCAGATGCCAACAAATTCTAGCCTTGGATGTATTACATCATGGCTCATATCATCAACAGAAAGGAGCCTTACGACTGGGTTTCTTTGATCAGTGATGTTCTCCACAGACAGATGATCAGCTTCTTGGTTGCTCACGAATTCCACATGTGTTCATACCTCGTGTATCTGATAGCCTTCCAAGGCCAGTTTAGAGGGTTGAATACTGTGGGGATTCTAAGTGTACAAAAGGTTCATCAATATTACTTGCATCTTGAGTTCACATAGTCCAAGCGACACTTCAAGCAAGTGCAGGAATCATTCTTATTGTACACCATGAGGAATCTTGATCATGAGCTACATGTGTGTATCTCAATGGAAGCCAAATCAACGATGGTAGAATGGGAAGATTGGTTCATCTAGTTCCCTACTTTTACATACATCCGTGTATATGGATACTCAGGTCATCCAACCATGCTACCCCATTATCCTTCGGATAACGTGGCTTTCATGGAGTTTCTATGGCAGTTGTACGAGGTTCACTCCTATTTGCACAACAAACGCAAGCCAGCTGCCACTTTTCCATTACAGATGGGGATTTATAGGTGCAAGTCAGCATTTGATGCCAAGGCTATGAGCCATGAGTTGGCGAGACTTAATCTTAAGTATCTCGTTGAGAGATGCTCATATGACCCTTGGGGTCACTTTTTAGCATGCCTTGGCAGTCATTCTTCTCACAAGCCTTCTATGGAAGACTATTGGTTCAACTGTGAAGACGAGTTTGAGGTGCGACGGCGCAACTATAGTAGGTTCACCCTTTCATAGATTTTTGTTTTCATGTCAGAGGATGTGGAAGGGTTATCAGATGATGATGGGGATGTCACACTTCCTCAATTCTTCAAAGATCAATTTGACACACAGTCGCTTCCACTCGTTGATTGGTTTGCCAAGGAATGCACATTTGTTAAGGAAAGATCAAGCAGGGTTGTCATAAATAGCGTACTCTACTTGGATACCAAGAGGATGAGGAGGTCAGCCATACCAAACACAAAGCCTCCACCGGTGGTTACTTCACTACCTTCCACGTCAAATTCAAAACCCAGACAAAAGAAGTGGAGTAACCCTCCTAAAGGGAGCAAAATGTCAGGGCATTCAAAGGGAAAAGCACCAGTTGTTGATTTGGACTAGCAAAAACAACATGTCGAGATTGCCACAGATATAGCTGAGAACATGCCAAAAATAGAGGTAGAGCCTCTCATTTCGTCACCAACACCATAGCAATCTCCGGTTTGCATCGACTTGGAGCCAAATTCGCCACTGCGTAGCAATGCTTCAACGCATTCCCACTCATCAGGAGTTCCTAGGACTAGCACCGATCCTTCCAATGAGATTAGTCGAGACTCATCTTGGCTTGAGAATCTTCTAAGTAGGAAGAGGAGGTAGCCATCCTATCAACTAGACTTTGCAGATTTTGATCATGTTTATCAAGAAATGCCAGATAAAAAGTGCAAGAAGCAAGTTCATGTGGAAAGGAACGTTGAAAAAGAGATTATAATAGAGACCGCTACACCACCATAGGATAAAAACTTGGATGAGATAGAGGTTGATGACTTCACCTTGATAAAGGTCAACCTTGGAAAAATCACACACCAAGCAAATGTGGATTTCCTCAAAGTTGGAAAAAAAAGAATAAAGGATGGTGAAGATAAGGCAGCCCTCAAGGCTGAAAATCAGCAGCTTTGCCAATATATCTCCAACCTTATGTACAGCACTAAAAATGTCACCGCCTTGCTCCCGTAGTTCTTAGGGTTACCAGCATAACAAAATCAGCTAAGTCAATTGGTTGTAAATGGGAAGCGCCTGAAAGACTGGGAAGAAGAGTTTGTCACAAGGGGTCGTTTCATACTTTCAGAGTTGTACTAGTTGAGGTACAATGCCCACAAACTTTGCCTATAGATTCAGGATTCAGAGCAAGACTTAGTGGTAGACAAACCACAGAATGAAATCATGGTCTCTCACCTGAGGACAGCATATTATTCAGTCACTGCAGAAGAGGATAAGGAAGCAATCTATACTTGGAGAGAACAATTATTCTTAAAGGTAAAAGTACATGAAACAATTTCTGCAGAATTAGCCGAGAGCAGAGAAAAGGTGACAAGTGCTATCAAGTTCGTAAGAACTTTCGTGTCACAAGTCCCTTGCTAGTATCAGTGTGAGGGTGGTGAATACATCAAGCTCGTCGATGTACAGTTAGAGTTGCAGAGACTCATTCACAAAATTTTCAATGGTGATTCAGTTGGTTGTAAGTTGGATCAACTTACAGTCATGTCAACATTATTTGAGGAGGCGGCCAAGAGTGGAAGAGAACTATAGAGTTATATCACAAACAGTGAAGAGATGCTGAGGAGACATCGAGTTCTTCAGAGGAATATCAGTGCTCCAGATGGTAATGCAGTCAACACCCTCATAGAGGGGTTAATTGCTCGAGATAGCAACTAGTGAACTACTAGTCAGGACGTCCCACCTTTTCAGGATAGACATTAAACATAGCAGTTAACTTGATGCCTCTTTCCAAGTTAACTCGCTATCCCACATATCATTGCATGTCTATTTTAGAGATACCTATGTACATATGGAGTTTTCATTTTAAGTTAACTGATGTTAGTTATTAGTTGTCTCTCATATCAATATGGACTTGTGTTTTGCAAGATCCAATTAGTTTAGTTTAGAATCAGTTAACTGAGGTAGTTTTTCCAATTAATTGTTAAGTTGCATACATTTAGGTTTAGGAATAAATCTTGCATACTTGCAAGACTAATGTTAACTCAAGGAGATTTTAGGGTTCCCTACTCCTTTGAGGTTCTATAAATAAGAGCACCCTTGTTCATTGTATTTTAACTTTTTTTGTGATAACAAATTGTTGTGCCCACCTTGTCGTGCAATATTGCTATTTTGTATTGGTTCACTTAGTTAAATATAAAGTTGGTTTGATCGTTTATTGTATGTGTGTCTCATTATGCAATTTGTTGTCTCAGATTTATTCTTGTTGTTTTAATAATCTTTTTTTCATATCTACAACTCGAATATGTTGGGAATAGGATGTCATTTAATTGCAATCCTAAACATATTTCATGTATCTCCTAAGTCCTTGGAAAGTGTTCCCCAACACTAGGATTAGAAAGAGATTAAATTTGAATGAAATGAACATGTAAATTGATATTTGTAATTATTTCTAAATGATAGGAATATGTGAGGGCATCCAAGAAGATCTCCTACAAAATAGGAGCACATGGGGCGCCCACATGGAAGGTGGAACCCACCTTGAGTTCAGTTAACTATTTGGAGAAAGATAACACTTCAATAATACATGTAAAGATCCTAGAAGTTAGGAATTGATATTTACATGAGTGGAGTTCAGTTCAGTTCAGTTCAGTTCAATTCAGTTCAATTCAATTCAATTCAATTCAGTTTAGTTCAGTTTAGTTCAGTTCAATATCAGTTCAGTTATCTTCAATTGCATGTAGTTAGTTTGAGTTGCATGTTAGTTGACTTCAATTGACTTGAGTTGCATTCTAATGACTTGATTTGCATGGAAGATAACATGTGGCTACATTCAATTAAGTGGGGATGGTCAATCATGCATCATGTTTGCATGAATTGATGGATAGATATGTTTCAGTTAATAGAGATTGACTTGGACCCACCTTAGGCGCCCAAGTTGAGATCTTGGAGTTAACACTTTTGCATGAGAATATATTTACAAGGATGAGTTAAGTGGGCCCATTCTTGGGCACCAACTTTGAGGAGAAGCTTACAAGATATCTTTGAAACCAACAATTAGTTAAGACTTCAATTTGGGATGCCCAAATTGATGAAGGACTTGGTTTGACATTGTTTTTCACGAAAGAACTCTATTTGCACAAGAATGGCGTAGATATTTGTGAGGAGCTTTATCCTCTTGTAATTGTCAACTCTTTGGAGTTTACAATGTTCACAATTGTCTATTTATTGCAGCAAGTTGAAGAGAGTTCAAAGAGAGTAATTTTGTGAAGCATGGCACAGGATGTGTGGATTAATGCTTGGACACATGAGGGTTTATTGTAGGTTGTGAAGAATTGTTGAAGGCAAAATAAGCATCTCAAGCAAGGATTGATAAATAATTATTGTAATCTTGTTCTAAGGTTAAATAATACAAGCACTATTGATTTTGGTGGTGGAGTTTTTTCCTGAAAGGGTTTCTCCACGATATATGTTGTGTCACTTCTATCTTCTGGTCTTATTCTTCTACAATCTTTTGTCTACTTCTACAATTGGTAAAATGAATCTAATCAAATAATCATATACAAAGAAATTGTAACAAAGAACATTTAATTAGATCTACAATCTCATTTACAAAGTATTAAGCTACATAATTACCTCCATTTTCAACATTTGGTATCAGAGCTAACGGTTGGGTAGAGTTTGGGGTACCTTTCTCTTAAAATTTTGAAGGTTTTTTGGCTATAGTGGGAGCTTTTACTATTTTTTTATTGAAGATTTGTAAAAGAAGTATGTTACAATGTATTTGGGCTGATGGTTGTAAGACCTGGTATGGCTTGCCCAATCCCTAAAAGGAAAGGCCTTGTAAGAGATGAGTTCTCCTAAGTGGTAAGGGGAGGGCAGTTGGGTTAAACTAGTTCTTGGGTTAGAGTTAGTGGATTGACCTTTAGTGGTCTTTAACACATGGTTTTGTGCTAATTGAAATGGTCCATGGTTTTGGAGCTCATGGTTTTGAGCCCATGGTTTTGCATGTATGGATGATCTTCATTCAGGAGATGGTTATCACGATGTCATGGATAGTTTGGTTACATGTTGCAGTGGAAGTTTTTTGACAGTGATGGTTTGATGTTTATCTTGTTGCCATGTATAGCTCGATATCACAGTTCAGTGGGAGCTTTGGTAGGATATGGTTATCTTCATGTGATTTGAAGAGATTTTTAACATCTTGTTTCATGGAGGACCCTTAGAGTCTTTGGTAAAGGTGTTATTGTTCTTCCTTTGGCGAGGATGTAGTTCTTTTTGGTTTTGAGTATTAATCATTTGCTTGGAGCTTCATGATTATGCAGATTTCATTTGAAGTTGGCATGGATTGATTGGTGGGTGCTCATGGATACTAAAGAGACTTGGGTTAGGCTGGATATTTCTTATGTTAAGAGATATATGTTGGAAAGGTTACTTGTAAGAAAATATTTTTCAACAGTAAAGACCGAGAAGCCTACACCTAGAAATGGATATGAGTCCATCATAGACTTGATGAGAAGGTTGTCTATTGTATGCACAAGACAATCTTGTATCCCACTCTTGGTCTACTTGGCAGGTAAAATGATCTATCAGGTGTTGCCCGCCTGATTATTAGATGCATTATAAGATGTATCTTGACTTCTCTTATGCATTGTTGAGAAGTAGATGCATGATTTTATGTATTTCCAATGTTCTCCTTGCAATCTTGAACTTGAGTTAGTTCTGAGGATTTGGGTAGGAGAGGTACGGGAGATAGTTAGTGGCTTTGGGAATATTCCATTTTGTTGTGGGAATGTTTGGCTAAGTTTGATCTACTTTGTGTGAGAGGTTTACATCTAAGTTCTGCCATGTTTCATTATAAGTTGAATGGTTAGATGTTGATATACTTTTAGTCTGAGAGTGTTGAAGGAGATCTTACTTTACATAGTTTGACACTATGATAGAGGAGTTAGCCACGTCGTCTATGTGAAGTGCTATAGGAGGACTTGTTAATATTGTGATCTTGTTTTCAAATTTGACATTACTTGTGCAGTGGGAGTTCCAGAAGGTATATGTGTTTTGTATGAGAGGGGCACCTCTCTTGGACTAGTTACACTTTACTACAGTGAGTTACTTCAGAGGTTTTTTATCGCATTTCTATGTGTTGTTACCTTGGAGTTTTATTTTGCAGGATGGTGGATATACAAGGACTTGTTTGCAGTTTTGGGTTGCTATGTTGATAGCATGAAGTTCTACCTATGACAATTTTAGATGCTAGCAACTTGCTATGGTTGCTATTCCAATTTGGTATGAGTGTGGCAGTCACTCAGATTCTTTTGTTATCATTTGAATTTGATGCTTGTGTTCATGAGTAGATTGGTGCAGGTTTCAGTGACAGAAGAAATGGTTACAAAGACTTGGGAAAGGTATTGGTTCTTGGTGCAGGAAGGCCATTGGCCTTGAGTCCTATACTTGATTTATAAGAATGATTCCTTGTTTAAAATAATTGCAATGTATAATGTCAAGTGGGAGAATGTTTGGAATAGGATGCCATTTAATTGAACATATTTCATGTATCTCCTAAGTCCTTGGAAAGTGTTCCCCAACACTAGGATTAGAAAGAGATTATATTCGAATGAAATGAACATGTAAATTGACATTTGTAATTATTCCTAAATGATATGAACTTGTGAGGGAATCCAAAAAGAGCTCCTACAAAATAGGAGCACATGGGGCGCCCACATGGAAGGTGGAACCCACCTTGAGTTCAGTTAACTATTTGGAGAAAGATAACACTTCAGTAATGCATGTAAAGATCCTAGAAGTTAGGAATTGATATTTACATGAGTGGAGTTCAGTTAAGTTTAGTTCAGTTCAGTTTAGTTTAGTATCAATTCAATTCAGTTTAGTTCAGTATCAGTTCAATTTAGTTTAGTTCAATTCAATTCAATTCAGTTATGGTTCAATTATCTTCAGTTGCATGTAGTTAGTTTGAGTTGCATGTTAGTTGACTTCAGTTGACTTGAGTTGCATGCTAATGACTTGAGTTGCATGACAGATAACAGGTGGCTACATTCAATTAAGTGGGGATGATCAATCATGCATCATGTTTGCATGAATTGATGGAGAGATATGTTTCAGTTAACATAGACTGACTTGGACCCACCTTGGGCGCCCAAGTTGAGATCTTGGAGTTAACACTTTTGCATGAGAAGATATTTACAAGGCTGAGTTAAGTGGGCCCATTCTTGGGTGCCAACTTTGAGGAGAAGCTTATAAGATATCTTTGAAACCAACAATCAGTTAAGACTTCAATTTGGGACGCCCAAATTGATGGAGGACTTGGTTTGACATTGCTTTTCACAGAAGAACTCTACTTGCACAAAAATGGCGTAGATATTTTTGAGGAGCTTTATCCTCTCGTAATTTTCAACTTTTTGGAGTTTACAATGTTCACAATTGTCTATTTATTGCAGCAAGTTGAAGAGAGTTCAAAGAGAGTACTTTTGTGAAGCATGGCATAAGATGTGTGGATTCATGCTTGGACACATGAGAGTTTATTGGAGGTTGTGAAGAAGAATTGTTGAAGGCAAAAGAAGCATCTCAAAAAAGGATTGATAAAGGATTATTGTAATCTTGTTCCAAGGTTAAATAATGCAAGCACTATTGATTCTGGTGGTGGAGTTTTTTCCCGAAAGGGTTTCTCCATGGTATATGTCGTGTCACTTCTATCTTCTAGTCTTATTCTTCTACAATCTTTTTTCCACTTCTACAATTGGTAAAATGAATCTAAACAGATAATCATATACAAAGAAATTGTAACAAAGAACACTTAATTAGATCTACAATCTCATAGTTTTATAAAGTATTAAGCTACATAATTACCTCCATTTTCAACAAGATAGAGTATTTTACCTCCTTGGGAATTTAGAGATAGAGATTATTGTTTGATGTCATTTCTAGTAACCTTTATTTCAGCCTACACCTCGGATAGAGTATTTTACCTCCTTGGGAATCCTAAGATCAAGCTTGTCATTTAATGTTTGTGTCCAGTAACCTACTTTTAGCCTACACCTCGGATAGAGTATTTTACCTCCTTGGGAATCCTGAGAACTAGCTTACCATTTCATGTTGTCTCCAATAACCTTTATTTCAACCTACACCTCGGATAGAGTATTTTACCTCCTTGGGAATCCTGAGATAGAGTTTATCGTATACCATTCCCAATTGCTCCTAATTCCTCTTGCTTTGTTTTTCTAAAGGAAATAGGATAGTTTTAGCGTTAGCCTAGTTGTAGTTAAGATCTGCAAAACTAGAGAAAACCTTAGCTACAATGTATTTGGTTTCTTAACCTTGTGCCTCTACCAACTGAGTCAAAAAGATAGGAATTTAGAATACTTTAATTTTTACGCATATCAGCATAAGAGGGAGATTCCCCTCCTACTTTGAAGAGCAGTTAGTACTATGCAAGTTGTATGTTGCCAATACGCACTCTAGAGGTGCAAATTGTAACACCAACATAAACCAACAAGATGTAAATGGTTGTTATTAGACCATTTACTTCAATCATTCACCCATGAACCAAAAAATTTTACATCTTTTGAAAGCTTGGGTTGGCTTTCAACTTGTACACTAACAACCAAATTCCAACTAATTTAGCCCATGAATGAACCTTTAGCTCCTGAATGCCCCTTGTTTCATTAATCACCAACTAATAATTTATATGAGAAACTGTATCTGTAAAATTGTCCAATAAATGCATAATTCGGATCCAAGTATATCAAATACTAACTAATAAACTTTGACTAGTCTTATCTGGCCTACAATATTTTAATAACAAGATCATATGTGATGTTCACTTTCATGAATAGAAAACAATGTTTGACCTAAGGAATTAAGCAATCCTCAATGACAACGGAGATATAAATGAGAAGATAAGAGGCATACATGAAATGATTACTTTGGAAGAGTTCATTTCAAATAATTGCATGAGGATGCTACATAATATCAATTTATATAAACATTGTATGAACATTACATACAAAATATGAAACAAGAAGTAATATTTTCACTAAATGTGTTGAAAGAGAAAGAAAACCAGGAGGAAACATATCTAAAATATTATTAGGAATAAATTCAATTATAAAACTAACAAGCATCAGATAGAAAAAGCATGAGTTGACGTTGACATGTCCTGCAGAAGATATGCACGGCAGAATCTCCCAACAATAGGTTCTTAAAGAAAATGAAAATCCAAGGATCATTGAATATTAATAGTAAATACTAATTAAACCAAAACAAATTTAATGTGGTTTATGGTAATTTGGATAGTGATACATACATTGTCTCAAAGATAATTTTATATAAAAAGAAAGAAACAACATTGATCAAAGGTCATCATCCTCAAATCATAATTTTGTATGGTGGTAAGGTAGTTATATCCCCATTAATGGCTAATTGTTCATAAAAATAAAGAGCAAGAGACTAGATGGACCCCTCCACCAGAAGATTGGTGAAAGCTGAATTTTGACATGGCTTCAAGGGCTAAACCAGGTCAAGTGGGAACCGGTTTTATCCTCCACATCTATACAAATAATGAAGCAGAATGAGAGGTTGTTATTAGTGGCTTATCTTTGACCCTATCAAAAGGAGGAAAAAATTTGGTGATCAAAGGTGAATCCCTAATTATCATCAATGGGCTTTGGAAAACTTCATAGCCTTCCCAAAGAAGCTACCTTGCTATGTCAAAAGTTCAATTTGGTTTGTTTCACACAATGTTTTTGAAGGTAGAACAAGGTGGTTGACTTGCTTGACAACCATGGCATTGATCTCTCCCCCTTCTCTTCTTGATTAGCAGGAAGATTGAAGATTGGAAAGGGCTCAATTATGTCCTTCTAGAGGATAGGCCACCATAATTGATCGGACCTCTATGTAGCTTCATGAACATTAATTAAATCTCATGTTGTTTGTAGATATGTGCAGGTTTTTTCCATACTAGTTCAGTTTTTCCATCATGTTGTGGGGTGGCAACAGCTATTGCATGCATGAGGAGCTTATTTGGGCTAGTTGCACCCAACTTCTCAATTGTTTTACATTTGGGATTCAATGGTTGATCTAGTTCGGTTTCATGTGCATAGGTTAGTTGTGTTTAGGATGATCTTGGAGTTTTGGTATAGAACTTCTATTAGGTGTCAACTTGATGGCTCATAGGAATGTGGGACACAACCACAAGCCCTTGAGGTATGGCCCAGTCTTAGACCATCACCTTTGTAAAATATTCATTGGCCTAATAGAAATTTACTAAATCCAATGAAAAATGTAACAAGCAAAGATGATCTATAGGGCATTGGAGAGCCAAGTTCCAAAGGAATGATCTTTGCCAACTTCCATACTAAGCTTGACCTAGCTATCCTATCTATGCAGGTGTGTACTTGGCTAGTGATGTTGCTTCTCTCTCAGAAAATGAGTCAATGGTGGTTGCAATGAAGGAATCTGAGATGAAGGTTAGGTATATATCTATCACGAGGGAGGAAATTTGCAATCTGTCTCATGATTTGGTGTCTCTTTCAGCATATTGTCAAGATGTGTGCATAGTGGTTCATCATCTATTAATATCTCATCATGTAGGCTCCTTGGACATTACTAGTGCTTATTCTCTCTCTTGCTAGAATGGATGAAAGTTGTGCAAGGCAAAGGAGGATTTGTAGATTGGACGACCTTGCATCTCAAGGCAATGCTAAACTAAAGTAAATGGTGGTTGATGTTGAAGGGTGGTCAATGGACTCATTCATTAGGGCAATGGAAGGCGATGCTCTAGCATCAGGTGTTAGTGGATGTGGGGTGATAGAGCTCCAATGAATTTCGTGATGGTTAAAAAAAATTTGTTGGGATTGTATTGTTGGTTTTTGTTTTATGTTTGAGCCTACAACACCCCTACACTATTAACACAAGTTTTTAGTTCATCTTCTAGCTTTGTGTGTTTCACTAGGCAGGGGCCCTTTAATAGAACCCCAAAATTAACCAAAAAAAATATTTAGTTCAACAAAACTTGCACCCATCATCACTCACACTTCCCATAGAGACGTAACAAGCACTTTGCCTAATAAACCCAAGTGAAACTTCCATCAACATTTAATTCCTATAATTAAGTCACTCAATGTTTATGGCATTAATCATATTCAATAATTTAAACATGCTAAGACCTCATGGACCTAGTCTTATAGGTATGAACTTTGATTAGAATTATTTTGAATCAACAACAGATCCATTATGACGAACTTGAGAACATTATAAGAGCGTAGTACCAATAGTTAGGAGAATTAAAGTAGCACTATAAAGGCATATTGCTTTTAGTCTCCTTCACATTCTTTCATGGATAGATCAAACCAAGGTAGCCAACACATGCAATTTGCTTGCAGCATAAAGATGGGCATAACCATTATCATAATGCATGTCATTTCATTTACTTGTCCAAATCTCAAGTACAACCTTCTTAACAAAACTTAATTCTATGGTCTACTGGTTATCATTGCAGAAGGCTAATATGGAAGTACACATAAACAAGAGATCACTCAACTTGCATTATTAGCAACTCCAATGTTACACAAGGACACATCCCCTAAGCTTTTCCAGCTATTCCCGTCCCTAGGTTATTTCAGGTATACAAGGACAGCTAGGAAACACCCCTAGGGCCATCCCCAATCAGAAAAAAGTAGGGGACACTCCACAAATGGGCAAAATTTTGCAGGAGAGTCCAAGGAATGTATAGACATCCCCCAACCATCCCAAGGATGGCCAATGATCCCATGCAGTCCAGTAGAGAAAAAAAAAGAAGGTTTATCTACCCACACACACAACTAGTGTTTTCTAACATGAATTCATAATGTATGCCATGAATTTTGAAGTTTTCTACAGTGCCGTGTCATATCCCCAAAATGGTAGAGAAAGAAATACATATTTAATATTAGTCACTTGATATAATTATCAAAGACTATTACATTATAAATATTAAAATATAAATACGAATAATTTAAATATTAAAGTATATAAAATTGATATGAGACACAAACATAACATAATATTATAATTATTGAATATAAAATCATAAATATTAAACATTTTTATTTTTATTTTTATTTTAAATAAAAGTGGCTAAGCCACTAAACCATAAATATTAAACAATTGAGATCATTATAAAATGATATTGAGGAACATTACAGAAGGGAGACTGAATTTATTCGAGTGATTCGCCAAACCTTACATGGTCGAGTCTTTTCACCATACAAAGGCTATCGATTCCATTTACCGAGGCGGGACTTAATGTAGAGACGTCATTGCATTTCAATGGCTAAAGTAAGGTAGCCCACCGATCATTTCCAGAAGGATACGTGAACATTGATTCGCAATAAGATGTCTCGACAGCATCCCAGTTAGGCGTCAATATTGAGCAACCGACATAATCACGGGATATCAAAGACGGTTGGGAACTAGAGGTGGAGGATAATCGATCAGCATAAACCCTTGTTGAAGATTATGGTCATCATATTTGCCACGACAGTGTCAATACTGCTTTGAGAGTAAAATTCAATTGGCAGCCTTAGCGACAACAGACAAATTTGATTATAATTAACAATACTAAAACCTACTTTCATAAGGGGATCGGGAATTTAAGAAAAGAAGGCGGATTAAGCTACAACAATTAGCATTCAAAAACAAAAAGTCGTCTCCTTTCATAAGGTCATCTACTCCTGAAGAGACACCTCCTTCACGTAGGGAACTACCGATATAAGCAATGGGATCTAATGGAAACAGGGAATTATTGTGTGAAGAAGAGAAAAGGAAAGTAGGAAACCAGAGATAACTTGGGGAAATACAGCGACTCAGGTGAAGTCGTTTCACTTAGCCATAATATCTAGCATTCCCGAATTTTAGCATTTGATAATCTTTCAGCGATAAATGTCTGGGTATAAAATACATTTATGACTAAATTCTGTGATCTATTTAATGTATATAATAAACTGTCTTCATCACCCAATATGATTGTTTCCATACTGGCCTAATCCTTGAATATCCCGAGCAGAGAAACCTGAAATCCCGAGCAGAGAAACCTGAACTTAAATAGAATCCGACTATTAAAATAATTGTACTTCTGGGATGACTAATTCTGATTTCTGTGAGATCGATGCATTGTCCTTTAGCAAATATATATGCATGATGCTATTTACATATCAGTAGAAAGAAATATAGTTAGGACTGACAGTAGGCTGAGATATATTATTTCTTCGTGAATTTAGAATTGCGTATATATAATAGATATTGCTAATCTGATTATTGATGCAATGGCTTTTTCAGTATTATCATAATGATAATTGTTCTAGAAAATGATGTGATAGGGACTTAAAGAATCAATGATCAATGAAAATATATTTGATTGTTTAAAAGATTTTCTTCTTAGTGTTTGCAAGCCTACTAGTAAGGAAGGGCCTAAGAAAGGTGGTGCCTAAACACCCCACTCAAGTCTGCCCCTATAACTCAAGGCAAGGATGGGCCATGGAGAGGTGGAAATTCCAATTAAGATCCTACCCAATCCCAAGGCTTGGGTGGGCCATGGAGGGGTGGAGGTCCCACTCAAGATCCGTCGATGCCATGGAGGGGTGGTAGGCCTAGACCACCTATAAGCTCCGATGGCTTCCCCCCAGTAGGTTAAATGTCTTCCGAGGTAATGACATGGGTAGAGAAAGAAGATACAAGTGTATCCACTAAGCACGCCACTCCGAAGATGGAATTGTCTTGGTTTGGACGTTCTTGCCACTCCGGGCCAAGGGGTGGGTTGTCTTGGTAGGACGCTTGTGCTCTTGGGCTTAGATGGATAGCTTTGGGCGGATCTACCCATGCCACTCCTCCTATGTCTTAATAACTGTTTTGTAATTATGTTTATATTTTGGATATCTACATATTAATGCTAACAGACATATGTATACATGGAAATGTTGTTAATATGGTGAATGCAGATTTCAATCCAAGATTACTTTATTAGAAAAAAAGTTTCTTTGAAAAGAAAAAACCCTAACCCTAATCAACAAGCAAATTCTAAGACAAGGTCGGGTAAGGGACATTACAGCCCTAGGGTTTTTGCATTTTCAGCACCCTCTTCCCACAGTTTTGCCCCTGGGATTTCTGACTACAATTCTGCTCGTGTAATTTTTTGTGTGAATTTATGCCCTACCTATACTTGTTTGCTACAACAGTCAATTCAATCAGCCTTATGTCAGCCCTTCATGCACAGCAACTTTTTGACAATGCTTCAAATTTATGATAGTTGGCCCTTCAAATTTTTGACAGTGATTCAAATTTATGATAATCAGCTCACACAATATTCATGACAGTCAGCCCTAACACAACAATTTCTTCTACAATTATAGCAGTTGCCCTCACATAGCAATTTCTTCTCCATGAATGATTGGTTTAATGTGCCTTCTCAAGGCTTCTTTGCCCTAAAACTGAATGTTAAAAGAATGAATGCTTGTATTTATTCTTGTATGAGGAAGTTACATTGGTGGTTATAACTTATTAGACATAATTAATGTGGTTTTATTACATTATTATCATAAGTAGTAAATGTCTAAACCAGAGACGGGTCCAATTTTGTCCCACAAAGGAATAGAACCAAGAGGTTTAGTCATATGAAAACAATGAAATTTTGTTAATTTGTACATCCAAATGAATTCTCAATTCAGCTCTAATGTAATGTAAATGTTTATATAATATATATGATGTATGCCTTATATATGAACAATTGAAAATTCTGGTTTCCTTATTTTCTAAATTGTCCCTATTTTTTAATTAACATCCACTGCCATCCCCCAAAACAAGGCCTCCCATCCCCTATCATCCCATAAATGTGTCCCTCAGTCCTCTGCCATCTTCATCCCAGAAACACCATGAAATATGATTAGGACCCTTCTAGCCAAGTTACTAAGGAGACTTACTTGTCCATTAAAAGTGGGTGTTTTGGCATAACTACCTTTGAAATAACTTCAGCGTCACTTATATAATTATATTAGCCGTTTACTAGAAGTAGAGTGAAGATTAAATCCACTAATGACCTCTACTCAGTCACAAGATTTGTGTTCTTCAAGTTTAGTAATTAAAAAAATCGAAACAAGCTCGTCACTAATAAAAAATTCAGGGAAATCTTTGAATACTAAACTACATTTTTTAATATATTTTGATGAATTATACTAAAATCTAATAAAACCCTAAAAGCTAATAAGAACTAAATGTGATAATTTTTTATTAACAATAAAATATAATTAAAACTCAAGGTTTATATAAACTAAATCAAAACACCTATAACTTTCTAAAATCTTAAACTTACTAAAATCTATTATAATTTTAAATACCTTATTAAAAAGGTAAACTAACGAAAATTAAAAATTAAAATTAAATCTAGTCAACAGAAAATAAAGCTAATAAATTAAAATAACCTCAAGCAAAAAAATCTAAAAGCAAAAATATAATAAAATTAATATGAAAATTTTAAAATAATTATAAAATTTAGTAAAAATTAAAATACTAAAACACAAGTATAAAATGTTATAAAAATTAAATTGACCATAAAACTTAATAAAATATTATGAATTATTAAAAAATTTAAATGCAATTTTATTATAAAATTAAACTTACATAAAAAGTTTTATGAATTTTTTTTTTATTTTTTTATTTTTTTGTATTAATAATAGAGGAAGCTCACAACAAAATACATCATATATACAATTATGCTATCTCATGGTAGCATAGCTCTGACTGTTGCTGTAACTGTAACTATACTTATACCATCTGCTTTACTATATAGTCAATACTTTTTACGAACTGGTAACGTTAGTGCTATACATTGGCACTGTATTTACATTGCTTTGCAGAGTATATCCTTGCTGAGTACTCAAAAAATAACAAAAGGATTGCAGCAGATGTTTGTTTTCCCATTAAGATTTCCTGCTCCCACTGCCAGTTTCACAGGATCTCCAGCTCATCAGTGCTTCAACAGCAATCATCTCATCATTTGATTGAACCTCCTCTATTACATGATCCTCGTTAGTATGCAGCTTGGGTCCTTTAGTTCCTTGGTCCTTCTTCCCTTTTTCAGACTTCTCAGTGAATTCTTTCTGAAGAGCTTCATGCGCCTTCATTAAGATGGATAAGTTAGGCTGGTTGTGCTGCCAAGGGTGACCATCTCTAAGTAGCCTCAGGGACTTGCCTTCAGATACCTCCATTGGGACAATGACCTGCATTGCAATATTAAACATTATGAGTCTTTTTGTAGACTCAATAAGTGTCCTCTGACTCCCATTGAACTTGTCCTCATTTCTTGCCTTCCAAATGACCCAAAGAATCTCAATGGATAAAGAAAACCAAAATAGTTGCATTTCTTTACTCAATTTCTTATCATTCCAAATTAGGATTTCTTTCCAGCTGACTTTCCCATTTTCCCCCCAAATTTTCTGATTATTGCAAAACAACTTCCAAATTTCATTAGAATAAAAGCATTCAAATAAAATATGATTAACAGATTCAGGAATCCTACACATATTGCAGATATCAATATCAGAATAATTCAATCTAAAAGGAACTTTTTGGAGTAAGACAAGCCATTTGAAACAAACTTTTTTAGAGTCCACAATATTATGCCAGAGAGCCTTGAATGTTTTTTGCCAATCTTCACAATCAAAGTTAACTTTCCAATAATTTAGATATTCAGTTAGGGGTTTAGAGTTAATTAGTTGCTTATAGATAATTTTGGTTTTCACATCTGACAGCGGGATGGACCCTTGCCAGTTGTACACAATCTGATTATTATTCATTTCCTTAGATTTATATTCAAGTTGGGAGTTCTTACAGGCCTCTTTGAGGACAGAATAGGTTCTCAGACTGGTTTGGGGCAATCCAAATTCCTCTCTTAAGAGGTCCCAGTCTTTCAACAACCCGTCCCTCATAATATTACTGAAAGATTGAACACCAACTTGTGCCCATTTTTTGCCAGAGCACCACTGAAGGAGAGCCAAAGGCTTCCCGTTGTGTTCTAGATTCCACCAAATGGATCTACTGGGGTGGATCAGGTTACGGTTATTTTCAAGGAAGAGAGGGATTTTAATATTTTCTCTGATTATCTCCCATTTTAAAATTAAACTTAACAAAATGTCTAATTAAGATTAAATCACAGAGCTTATTTTTGAAATAAAGGTATAACAATTAGAAATAGATTTAAAATGTTGCATAACACCCAGCTCACTACAAACACTATTGCAGTATCGTTGGATGCAGACTCTTGTTCAGTGGTGCAAAAATTGTGAAGAATGTTGCAAACACCAGAGGAACAAAAACGACAAGATTGAAATAAAATGTCGTACCATTTCATTGTACAGATGTGAGATGAAGCATACTGCATTGAACCAAAAGTTTGCTGATTTTCTTACCTACTATGTTGGCCAGATCATGCCAAAACCTAAGCATGATCTTCTACTCAAAGGGAGACATCGAGCAAATAATCTTATGTTGTTGTTTTTCACTGTTAGAAGACATGGAAGGAACCAGATCAGATTAGTGGATGGTCTGTGCATTGTGGTGAGGACAAAGGAAAAGAATCTCAATAAGCATAATGCTGAAGGGTTGTTGCAATTTGAGGTACTGGGTCCCTCTGGTGAGAGGGCCATGGCTCTTGTTACTTCTAGTAAAAATTTCCTACTTAATAAAAGTGGTTGATTCTCTGCTAATACCTGGTGCGAATCAGGCTGATTTAACGGCATGTGGTTCACAGAATCTAAATCAGGCTGAGTATGCAAAGGCTAAACCATCTTGCCACAAAGGTGGTTGGTTTTTCAAAGCAAAAAAGGAAAATGGATATCATGTTGAGTATTCATTGATGTCAAGGTACTTGAGCTGCTTGCTTGTTTACTTCAGCTATTTGCTTGCTTGGTTACCTGTTATGTCAGCATAGTGCTATATCAGCATGTTTTGTCAGGTTGAAAAGTCAAGAGGTGGTCAGGTTTAATATTTTATTCATGGATGTTGAGGAAATTCTGAGTATGCCTTAGTGGCATTTTGAAGTTATCAAATTCATTGTGGAGGTAACTTATTGTTATGAAGATTTTGGTTTCATATCTCTGACTTTTCTAATAAGCGACAGCTTCAGATATTTGTTGGCGGCTATTTCTCATGGTCTGCGTTTAATTTATTCTTCTTTTATTGGTCGACGGCTCCTCATTGTGTGTCGGCTTCTTTATAGCTGCTAAGTGAATTCCTTTCTTCCATTGGCTTTATTTCTTGGCAACTCCACCTTGCTCTGCAACGACTTCATTCTACCTACATATTTCTTTGTGAGGGCGGCTCTTTGCATGTGCGATATAGCTTGTTTTGGTCTGCACTACTTTTGACCCCAACGGCTTGTATTTTATGGAGACGACTCCTTTGCCATATTCTTCTTGCTACGGCTTGCCTTCCTAAAATTTATCGCTCCATCTTTGTCCATTGAATAGGCGGATCTTTCTCACAAGCAAAAAACATATGTTTTGAGCATTCATTTGATATGCCTATGAGACAACTTCATGCATCGGTAGTGTCGTTAATGCTGCTCGAAGGCATCATCTGAACTATTGTAGCTTTCCTTCTGGTATCGACGGTTTTTCTTGTGGAGTCGATTGTTATGGAAGCAATCTCTAGTGCCATCGCTATTTTGAGGAGGATGTTTTTGATGAGTTAGTGCATTCTGGTGAAAAAGAGGAGCTCGATGATTTTGTTGTAACGTCTATTATTGAGCAAGTCACGATATAGAGCACTGTGTGATGGCATTCATTATGGATGCACATTTGAAGGCTGCGAGGAGTATGGTCACCCGCGAAAGTTTATGGCATTCATTTTAGAAAGCTTCAACGAATATGTGAATTGCAGACTGTTGAATGCGATGATTTTATTTGATGTCTGAGTCGACTTTGATATTGCGTTCACTCAGAAATGCTATTGGTATTTTTCATTTAAGCGATTGATATTCCTTTGAACATATACACGCTTGGGTGTGGTATCATAGTGGTGAATTATGAAGGCATTTTACAATTTTTAAGAATGTGTGAGAGTCAAAATAGAGGTCGATGACTATATTTTTTTTTAAGAAAAAAGGACAAAGTCGTGATAAGGAAGAATCGCTCTGTGTGAGGTGTCGTGTTGCATTACTCATGGTTTTGAATTGATTTGAAAATGCGAAGTTACTCTTCTGTTGTTCTCCTTTGTGAGCATCGTGCCATTTCAGTATGGCTGCGTAAGAGTTGATGCTATTCGAAAACTTGTGTGTTAGAAGTTGCTTAAAGTCATCCCCTGTTCAAATGCAATTGCTCTTTTTAGTTTCGACAATGGATGTATATGGTGGTGCAGTGTGAGTTCAGTCGTGCAGTTAGTGTAAAAGCCTGTTTCTTCGGGCACAGGTTGTTTGTGTGGATGAAATGACCTCTTGATCACATTCATTATATCTCTGAGGTGCTGTGTGAAGTGGAAATAGAATGTATTATGCATTGTGATTTCTTGAAAAAAATTTAAGACCAAGTTTTGCTGATGTTCAGAATTACATGATCGTGTGATTAGGAGGTTGACTGTTTTAGTGCAACGAGAGTCGATTCTTTTCTATGAAGGTTTGTTTGTATCAAATCTGATGTGAGGGCAATAGTTGGAGTGTAGCTGAGCTGAATTGTATTTGAAGTTAAGAAACAAAGTTGCAGAGTTGTGAGTAATCTCAGTGAGTTAGTGCTCATGCTAGAGTTGGTGCTTCAGTCGTTCGAAGTTGGTGCTTCCAGTGAGTTGGTGCTCACTTTTGCAATCTAGGTTGGTGCCCTTTGAAGTTAATGAAAGCAACTGTTTTGTTGTGGTTTTTTACCTGAAAGGGTTTTGCACGTGAAATCCGTGTTCATCTTGTTCCTTGTCGCTCTTGCTGTTTTGATTTCTGATTTATAAGGTTTCAAGTTTTAAAAGGTTTGAAATACTGATTCACCCCCACCCTCTCAGTATTTCCTGTGTGCTCTTCACATCATCCCCTATTTTGGGTGTGTCACCCAATCATAACTTTAGGGCACGATGTTTTCACTGAAGAGGAGCACTATTCAAAGCATGTCTTGTCTGTAAGTTTAATTCTTTCTGCTCTAGTCTTGTCAATCTTCATTCATGGATTTCTAAAATATGGATTCCATATCTCAAATGAGCTGTTGTGTAGTGGCCAACCCCGTTCTGAGTTTTGACTTTAGAATTTTTTTTGCTCAATGTTTTTAGTTTGGTCTGTGATCCATTTAATCGAACTTGTCTCATAACCTTGCATGAAATGTGAAAGTATTTAAAATAAACACTAATACAGATTTAGCAAACAGCATCTAAGCTTTATTTTCCTCACTAAGGAGCAACATACAATGGAAAATGGTCTTCAATTCATTACAGAGCTATGCAAATCAGATTTATTACTTCTTTCCTTTCACCACACTGACATACATAAATTCTGATTGCAAGTTACGGTCCTCAGTTTCTCATGCAAAGAATCTAATTTTCTTGACTGAGAATTACAGACTTAAATTTCAGATTTGTCAACACTCGACCGTGCAAGGTTTGGACTGTTACATGGCCATTATGAGCTTGAAGTAAATGGGATATCATTCAGAATGAGTTTGCAGACTCTTACAGACATAACACGTGGATTATGACAGTAGATTACATCAGAAATATGCTCCAGCCTAGTACAAAGACAGCCTAAACAACTCCCTCAGTGAACTCAGACTTAGTATATGTATTATCAAACCTCTATTTGATGGTTTATACAAAACAGCAGTATAAGAGGTTGCAATAACTCAGATCTTAGACTACAGTGTTAATACCTTATTACAAGTAAAATCTGAGTTGCAGTTACTAGGAAATGATAACAAATACCCAAACCTGATATAGAAGATGCCACAGACTGAAAATGGGGCTTGTATTGCTGTTGTATCGCCCAGAATCAGAGATAGCCTCCAGCACTCCCTTTAAACGTCTTCACACAAACTCAGAATTCCACATATGAGTGAACCCACATAAGACTGGGAATAGAAGAATGCTACGCCCAACCACAAGCCAAAAAAGGAGCCCTAACACTGTAGCAGCATACAGTAGCACGGTACTGTAGCTGAAGTACTGTATCACAACACTGTAGCAACAGTACTATAGCATATGCTTAAAGAAATCATAAAATCAACAAAATCTTCATATTAGAATCCCAAGAACGATTAAACTCTTGAAAGCAATGGTGATTCCTAATGTAGAATCACTCCCTCCAGCTAGGGTGGGTCTCTCACCACCAAAACCAGTGCTAAAGATAAAGGTTTCCGTCCTCAACCAGCTGCAAAGATAAACTGGAAACAGTCCAGCAAAGTCCCCTTGAGTTGTCAAATCCATCATATCCAAATGAGAGCCAAAAAACAAATTAAATAGAAGTGGAGGGAGAAATTTGGGCAACCTCCAATTTGAATCTTTTTCCCTCCAAAAACCCAAGAGTAAGCTCTATAAAATTAACACTAGCTCTATAAAATGTGACATAAGAGTAAGCTCTATAAAATTAACACTAGCTCTCTCATCCCAAACGGTAGTTGAACCACAACACAATGAGATCCCTGGGTTCCAAGTTAGTCTTAGAAAGGAACCACCATGCTGACGCTACACCACACTAAACGTAACTATCAAACCAACATGCCCAAACTACACTCCCCTATCCTAGACCCTCAAAGAGTAAAAATCATCAAATCCCATACCGAAATACCTGAAAGGATCGAAGCCAATGCCATGAAATATATCCTACCAAAGCAACTCAGAGTAGACTGCGTCAACAAACTCACTACCAAACACAATCCTGGTCAACATTAGAAACACCCTGCTCAACCATAAGAAATTAACCTCAGCATGACACCTCATGATGCCCCAATGAAGCAAGTCAATCTCGGCCATATCTCTAAAATTAGCCAACCAAGAAATGCCTCTACTGACGCAAACATAAATCATAACATCAACTCTCAACCTCCAAGTGTCAAAAGAATGGTCCCGAACACACCAACACACCCAAACCACTGCAATCATTAAGACATCATTTGAAATAATGCACATCATCTCCATGAAGTAACTTCAGTGAGTGTCACTCACCAAAGTGGAAACAATAAATGAATGAACTGTGTAACGAAAAACACTCATAGCAAGCTGCCCAAAAACCTGTCAAAACTCAAAATCAATCTGCTCATCAAAAGATGTCACCATAACTAATGAAAAAATGTAAGGGCAGCGGTAATCAAACTGGAATCTAACTGAAAACATAGGAGAGATGAGTATGGAAGTAGCAACAAAATCATCTCCTAGGATCAAACCATCACTACCATCCAAGCTCAACCATGAACTACTCAATTGCTAAGTTGAAGAAACCATCCAACTCATCTATGGATCCAAATCCGAAGTCATATGCAAGCTGATCGAAAAGTGGGCAACGGTATTATTACTGGAAGTTGGCCCACTACTCCAATCCTGAGACAACACTTCATGACTGGAAACTGCACCTGGGTCCCAAGTCTTGTAACCAAATCCACTCTCATCATTGAAATTGTTTGGGTCTTCATCCAACTCGAAAAGTGGATTATCATGAGTCAAATCAGCATCCCACTCAAATAAAGGATTATCAACAAACTGATAATTATCCTCACTCCAAAATCAAAACAATCCTCCTGCTGATCCAAACTCCTATTTTCTGATTTTTTTTGGACAATGTGTAAGATCATACTCCTCCTGGATGAAATCAAGCTCCTTCATTTACCTGATTGATCTCCCTTGCCCTTTCTCTGCTTTCCTTCTCTCTAAACTGTTGAGTTTCATAGAGCTGCTTGTTTGCTTCAAGAAGTGCCTCTTGGACACTTTCCAAAGCAAGCTTTGTGGAATTAAGCTCAATGGTGAGCTCACTAACCTCTTTCCTTAACTGCTTAGGCATAGAAAAAGTTTCATCTACTAACTTGGTGGCTATATCTCTATCATGCATCATGTGTAAGTAAACTGTTTTAAATTCTTTCATAGAGCTCTTCATTGTCTGCAAATCAGAAAATGAGATATTAAGCTTATTTTGTCCTATTGGTGCACTTTGAATTAAGTTTTCCACATGCATATGTTTTCTGTCCAAACTTGATAAAACATGCACCTCATTTTCAGCGGATACCAAGAATTGTCTTTTCCAATCATGATCAAACCAAAGTGATGAATTGTTGTTATGTTGCATTTTAAAATCAGAATTAGACTCATACTTGTCATCAGAGTCTCCAAGGCTATCCCAATTCACTTGTGTCTCTCCCTTATCATCCCCAATAATGGACTGTAAATCCAAAACAACTAGGCTACAAGGTCTCTGCTCAAAATTAGCTACCTGCAATGTGAAATTAGATTCCTTTTCAAGACTGAAAAACATCACTATCAATGCCATTCTCTATACATGGCTCTCGGGATGAAGGACATCATTACAATCAAAAAGAAATTCATCCCAATGTGGATCCTTGTCATACTTAGGTACCAACACACTCAGATCCCATGTGTAGAAAGGTTGATCACTTTGTTTAGAAAATAAGTGTTCACTATGCTCCTCATGAGTAGTTCCCTTTCTGAATAAGTCACTCTCCAACTCATTATGATTGAAATCATCATAAGCACCTCTCTCCATAGGCTTGGTTTGGTAGTCTAACCCAAAGCCACCTGTGTCACCATTACCCACATGGGAAAAAGAATCATCATTATTAGCTGATTCGAGACATCATCTCTTTTGTTTTCAACATGCCTATCATCTAAAGGTATCTCAACTTCATTGGATAGCTCTAAAGGTGTATACAAGGTTGTTGTTTTGACAATTCCTTCATGCACAACCTCGTCTACAGCAGTTGCATGCATGACCAAAGAGCCATCTTGAGGCTTCGTCTCACATCCATCAAGCTTCAAAACAATCACTTCATCTGATTTTTCTGCTATGAACTTCTCTTCAACCACCTGCTCTTCATTAAACGCATAAGGTTTCAACTTGGCCACCTCCTTAACATGAAGTTTTGCATCCTTCTTATCAAACCTCTCTATGAGTCTCTCAATAAACTCAATATAAGATGTAATCTGAGCATGCCCCATTATGATCATCCCATGTTGCCACCAATTATGTGCAACTCATCAAGGTGCATAGTAGCATATTTTATGGATTCTTCTTTTGGCATGGGGTTTAGATTGAAGTATGTGTCCACCCTTTGAACCCATGCTCTCATTGAAATCTCACCGAACCCGTCAAAATAAGGATAAGTTTTCCAACTTCCCTTCATAAGTCATTATGATGTTCTTTATTGCTCCTGTTGGGCATATGCCTCATCCTGAGATCTATATAATCCCAAAGTGATATGTCATGCTGGAAACCGGGCCCTGCAGCTAACCAATCTTGTCTAAATTGGTCCTACATCTCAACCAAAGTAAGCTCCTGATTAGCTTGTGCCTCTACTCTAGATGGAAATATAGGCATAAGAGGCCTAGCCATGCCTGCTCCATTATGCTGATTGGCTGCCCTTCGCTGTCCCACATCATTATCTTGCCCCAAATGATCCAATCTTTGTACCAACTGTGCAAGTTGTTGGTTAGCCTCTTGAGCACATTGGGTTGCTCTTTCTTGCCCTCTAGCCTCTGCATCCAGGAGTAACATCATCCTATCTGGTTGTGCATTTTGTCTTTCAGCCTCTTCTCCTCTTTCACCCATATTTTCTGAACTTGATGATTCAATTGAAAGAGATTTTGAATGTTGTCCCTCTTCCTCAAAAGGCCAATGTTCCCACCAATCTTCTTCTTTTTTCCTCAATCTTTCTCGATACCTTCTTTCGCAGTCACTGATGCTCATAGATATGTTTTACCCACTGGTTGGCAAGATGAATTGCGCTCTAATACCACTATAATGGCCAACCCCGCTCTGAGATTTGACTTTAGAATTTTTTTTGCTCAATGTTTTGAGTTTGGTCTGTGATTTGTTTAATCGAACTTGTCTCATAACCTTGCATGAAATGTGAAAGTATTTGAAATGAACACTAATACAGATTTAGCAAACAACATCTGGGCTTTATTTTCCTCATTAAGGAGCAACATAGAATAGAAAATGGTCTTCAATACATTACAGAGCTATGCAAACAGATTTATTACTTCATTCCTTTCACCACACTAGCATACATAAATTCTGATTGCAAGTTACGGTCCTCAATTTCTCATGCAAAGAATCTAATTTCCTTGATTGAGAATTACACAAACTTATATTTTGTTAGTTTTAGATCAGATTTAACAGAAGGCAGAAAACACAACACATAGAACAATGAACACAATATTTTACCTTGGGAAAACCCTCCTACTCAAGGGAGAAAAACCCAGCAAAATATTCTCTTATAAATCAGAAGAATAAGTGCAGAAATTGCACACAAAATCAGGCCCTAGAAAGGCCGAATACAATACAATGGATCTGCACTTGTATATAGTGCGATTTCATGAATACACAAAGTATTTTGACTCTTCTCCTTGATGCTAATCTGCTGCTTAGAAAATAGACCTGCTGCTAAAAGAATTGGAACATGGAATGAATTGATTTGATCAAATAAGGAGACATCTTCTCCTTTATATACCAAACTAGGTGCTCTCCTCTAAAGCCGACCTTCTAGTTGAATATAATATTTTGTTTAACAAAAGGAAAGGCCAACCTGCCTTTGTTTAATTTAGCTTAGGGAAATACCTCCCACAGCTATAAAACACTAACACTCCCTCTTAGCTAGGGAGGTATTCTCAAATATCCACGTCATGGAGTCTCTCAACATGACGTCCACAATGGGTACACCCATTTGTGGAAAAACACATCTCAGTCTTAGAGATGTACAAGGGCTCGTCATGGAGTCTCTCAACATGACGTCCACAATGGCTACACCCATTTGTGGAAAAACACATCTCAATCTCAGAGATATACAAGGGCTCGTCATGGAGTCTCTCAACATGATGTCCACAATGGCTACACCCATTTGTGGAAAAACACATCTCAGTCTCAGAGATGTACAAGGGCTTGCACCTCATATTTCTTAGTCTCAGAGAAATATACACTACAAGGGCTTTCACCTCATATTTCTCCGTCTTAGAGAAATATACACTACAACGGCTTTCACCTCATATTTCTCAGTCTCGGAGAAATATACACTACAAAGGCTTTCACCTCATATTTCTCTGTCTCAAAGAAATATACACTACAAGGGCTTTCACCTCATATTTCTCCATCTCGGAGAAATATATATTACAACAAATCTTAATGATGTTGTGAATCCCTTTGGAGCTCCAAGTACCTGCATCAACCTCCTGACCTCCTCATCCAAGATTGTCTGCAATGCTTACCTTAGAGGAACGGTTTCCAATGCACACCTCCGGCACTACTGACTTGCGAGAGTCCAAGACTGTCCTCCTCGACCTCATCCCAGATCACCCTATTCTGAATAGGTTTGTGATACTACCAATGTCAAAACAAGGTTGACTGCCTTGTGCAATTTTGTTCTCTGCAGCTGAAGAGGTCTTCCAAGGACTTAGCACCTGGCCTTGCAACACTGCAACCCACTTAGCTGACACCTTCACTTCTTCTTAGTGAGTCACTCTAGTTCTTTGAGATATAGGACTCCATTTTGCTGAACACAAAACTCCCTCTTGATCCCTACCTCAATACAGAGATTGCAAAAATCCTCTAGAAGTGAACTCCCCTCCATTGACCGATCTTAGAACCTTAAATCCGCTTCTTGGACATGATCTCAACTCGTGCCTGGAATTTTAACTCCCTTTGAATGGCAGGAGTGTAATCAAGGGATGAATCTATATCCATTGGAACCTCTTTTTCCTCAATGACTAATCTCCAAGAATCGTCACCTCAAATAATGAGGTCTTCAATATATCTTCAAATAATCCTTTTGCTCCTCGATCCATCCTGCATTTTAAAGAGATTAATAATAGTTCCTAAAATCAAACTACCCCTGATACAAATGAAGCATGTAGTCATATAAAAAATATCATTAGATAGAACAATTAAAGGAATAATAGAACTTATCTTTGTTGATTCTGACATTTCTTTCTTTCATCTTCACTCAATTTCTGCTCTTGGAAATGCTAATCACTGCACTACAAATTACAAAGACAATCTACTCAACTCAGTTTTCTCAGACACATTATGCAACCACCATAGTCAATATAGAACCAGGCCTCTCACTGAATCAAGACACCATCACAGTCTATGCACATAGAGAATGGTATCGATGCGACCAACCAATCACAACCTTTTGAGCACCAAAGTGATTACTAGGTCTGTAATAACCTTGAATACCACAGAAACATTTCTATAGAACCTGTTGATTCTCTTAGCACAGAAAACAGAGAATAAATAAATAGATGTAGTCATTAATTCAGCCTCTCCCCAGCATACAGTCACCTATCAACTCAAATATTATGTTGAAAAATCCCCGATCATTTACCAACATTAATTTTCATGGCTCGATAGCGCTTAGTATTAATACATTTTGCCCATTCTTTATTCCCATTATCCGTCACCAATTGATTTGAAACTGATGCTGCTAAGAAAAAGACGACTTCCACAATTGATTATATCATTGAATGTTCATACACAGCTCCATCAAGTCGGTTTTATGACAAGTTTTGATTCTATTAAGAACCGTTTCTAACTTTTAGCGCCTTCTTCTCAGAGTATTGACTATCTTATGGTTTTCGCTTATTTAAATGCCCAGTATCATGCGCCACTCTTTGGTTTATGAGTTTCGATTTCCTCAACAAAATAAATCGAACTTGCAAGTAATATATTGCTTGCCCCTTTCAATCACCGAATATGGATTAAATATGAACAATCTCTATCATATTTACAATAAGAAGCTCCTGATATATCTTCAAATCTAGCACGACAGCTAATATACACGGCTTCAAAATTAATTCATCCTCAATATTGACTATTAGCGGCGGCTTAGAAGCTTTTAATTAATGCCACTTCCTTATTCAATTCCTCCAAATGAATCAATAGCAGCTAGACTCAGCTTCTTCGAGGATGATATGACTTTCTATGAAGGGCCCGATAATCTCTTTTGCCTTAACGACACCTTCAAGAACGCCCGATATGATTTGATACTTGCATGGATGATTGACTGAGACCCTAATCGCGATATTACTCTATATGTCGCCTTATGTCTGAAGCATCATTACTTCTGCCAGTGATCACCATTCAAAACTGTGATCAATCCACCAAGCAATCAAAGACTTAAGCAAAATAGCCACGCCGGGGTTATACTGCTTAGCTAAATCTGATCAGATCTTTTCTAAACCCGCTCTGATACCATGTTAGTTTTAGATCAGATTTAACAGAAGGCAGAAAACACAACACATAGAACAATGAACACAGTATTCTACCTTGGGAAAACCCAACAAAATATTCTCTTATAAATCAGAAGAATAAGTGCAGAAATTGCACACAAAATCAGGCCCTAGAAAGGCCGAATACAATACAATGGATTTGCACTTGTATATAGTGCTATTTCATGAATACACAAAGTATTTGACTCTTCTCCTTGATGCTAATCTGCTGCTTAGAAAATAGACCTGCTGCTGAAAGAATTCGAACTTGGAATGAATTGATTTGATGATCAAATGAGGAGACACCTTCTCCTTTATATACCAAACTACGTGCTCTCCTCTAGAGCCAACCTTCTAGTTGAATATAATATTTTGTTTAACAAAAGGAAAGGCCGACCTGCCTTTGTTTAATTTAGCTTAGGGAAATACCTCCCACAGCTATAAAACATTAACATATTTCAGACTTGTCAACACTCGACCATGCAAGGTTTGGACTGTTACATGGCCATTATGAGCTTGAAGTAAATGGGATATCATTCAAAATGAGTTTGCAGACTCTTACAAACATAACACATGGATTATGACAGCAAATTACATCAGAAATATGCTCCAGCCTAGTACAAAGACAGCCTAAACAACTCCCTTAGTGAACTCAAACTTTGTATATGTATTATCAGACCTCTATTTGCTGGTTTATATAGAACAGCAATATTAACCAAGAGGTTGCAATAACTCAGATCTTAGACTACAGTGTTAATACCTTATTACAAGTAAAATCTGAGTTGCAGCTACTAGGAGGTGATAACAAATACCCAGACCTGATATAGAAGATGCCAGACTGAAAATGGGGCTTGTATTGTTGTTGTATCGCCCAAAATCAGACATAGCCTCCAGCACTGCCTTTAAACGTCTTCATACAAACTCAGAACTCCACGTATGAGTGAACCCACATAAGACTATGAATAGAAGAATGCTACAACCAACCACAAGCCAATAAAGAAGCTCTAACACTGTAGCAACATACTGTAGCACGTCACTGTAGCAATAGTATTGTAGCACAACACTGTAGCAACAGTACTATAGCATATGCTTAAAGAAATCATAAAATCAACAAAATCTTCATATTAGAATCCCAAAAACGATCAAACTCTTGAAAGCAATGGTGATTCCTAATGTAGAATCACTCCCTCCAGCTAGGGTGGGTCTCTCACCACCAAAACAATGCTAAAGATGAGGGTTTCCGTCCTCAACCAGCTACAAAGATAAACTGGAAACAATCCAGCAAAGTCCCCTTCAATTGTCAAATCCATCATATCCAAATGAGAGCCAAAAAATAGATTAAATAGAAGTGGAGGGAGAAATTAGGGCAACCTCCAATTTGAATCTTTTTCCCTCCAAAATCCCAACGCCCTTTTCTAGCCTTTTCATATTTTGCTTTATATTTTAAAACATTATCAAATATTCCTCAAAGGGGCATCCTACTCGAAAGGAAACTATTTTGCCTTATTCAGCCTTCTAAAATAACATTATGTTATCTCATTAGGCACCAAGGTACTTTTCGATGACCACCTACCCCCTCACTTAAGTTATAAAGTTATTTTATTAAAATAACTTAAGTGACGGATTAAAAACAAATATTAAATAATCCAACCTCAGACTCTCCAACACGACCATAGAAATAACACGGCTGGTCTAAGACTAGTTTCCCGAAATAGACTTAGTATAAATAGCAACTACTAAAAACAGTAAGTACTCACCAAATATCAAACTGGCCAAAACATTAACGTTCATCAGACAACTACCACACACTACCCAAATAGGGAACCCTACACTACACTGTCGCCCGAACCAATTACTAAATATAGTACTTACTAAAAATAGTAAGTGTGTCAGAACCAAACTAGTCCAAAGAAGGACATCGAAAATGGGGACATTACATGTTGAAATACATCTAAGTGCTTAGGGGTTTTATGTGTTACTATGCAAATCAAAGGAAAATAGAGATTTTATTTTGGGCAAGGGATGGCCATGTTCTGCTTTTATAGATGTGGCATTCAGAGTTTAATCTAACTATGGAGTTTTTTCAGTTTTTCCTGCTTGGATTCAGCTACCTTGTCTCCCTCTACAATTTTGGATGGATTTATGTTGTGGTATTTGGGAATGCATTGGACAAACTTCTATTGATTGGCCTGGCGAGGAATGGTTTTATTCACTCCACAGCAGCATGCATTCAGGAGGAAATTGATGTATCAAAGAGGCTGCCAGATGAAGTTTGGTTGAAGGTTGAACAGCAAGTTTGAAAACAAGTTGTAGATTACGAAAACAAATTCCTTTTCGCTGTCACAAATGTTTTCAAGTAGGGCATATTGTTTATTTATTGTTCATCTGTTAAAATTTCTTCAAAGAGCGCTACATGGTGGAAAGTGGCACGCATAAGGCATTTATCTGTGATACCAGCATCTACTCAAATCTTCTAGTGAATAATGAGCACTTGATTATACTGAGAGAGGGGATGAATCAGTATAATACAATTTTTACTTTTTCAAACTCAATCAACCACAACAATAACAACCATGCAAAATCTAACAAATAAGAACACAAAAACACCAAGATGCACGTGGAAACCCTTGCGGGAGAAAACCACAGTACAGAATAATGCACTTATATAATAATTACTGATTACAACTTTTGTAGGCACCAACCTTGACCAATTTGAGGCACCAACCACTATTTGATTTGTGAGCATCAACCCACTAGAATTCTCTTAAAAATTCTGCTATAACTCTCTTCCCAATCTGCTACAATTCTCTTCTTGAATATGCTGTAAGCTGATCATAAATTTGCCACAAAAATCTGATCACTATCTCCTTATAAATCTACACATAATCTTCTCACAATCTCCTCATAAATCTGTAATTAATCTTCACAACTTACTCTTCATAAGTTGGCAAATAATCTTCTTCATGAATCTGGTGTATATAATGTATTTGTCCCCCCTTTTTTAACACACAAATATCTTCAATATAAATCAAATTTACTCTTCATACTTCTGCTCTCCCTCTTCCTTATGCTCAGAAATTATTCATTGATTGCATTTGAAACTCCCTCCTTATCTCTCCTTATATATATATCTTTATGTCCTTATGAAGAGAGACACCCTTTTGAAAGAGTGACATCTTCTAGAAAGGACATGACTTTTAGTCTAAGAATTAATCGCTGCTTTTCAAAATATAAACACAGCTTTATATTAGTCACTGCTTTCAAATATAGTCATAAGTTTTTATTAATAATTGTTGCCTCCACCAATATAAAATCGCTGCCTTCTGTAATCGCAGCTTTAGATTTTTCTTTAACAATATTAATTTATTGCTGCTCTTTATATCTTCATATGAATCGCTGTCCATGTTTATGCTGACTTTTTGTCTTATTAATGACTCCTCATTGATGTTAATCGCTGCCTCTTTAAACCTGAGCGCTGCCATCTTATACTTCTTTTTATGACATGTGAATAGGACAAAGTATTTAAACTTTTTGAATAAGACAAATTTTGTCTTATATGACTTGTCTTTTGAGCCTTTGTCTTGACCGCTGCCTTTAGTAAGGATTAGTATTTATTTATTAATCCTTATTTAAATCTTTACAAGGTAATTGCTGTCCCTTTTGTTGCTTTTGTTTTTGGCTTTCTTGCTGCTTTTCATATATAATTAAACTAACTTGGGCCGATCAATGCAGATTTATATATGCTTTAATCTTGGGCAATCATAATGTAAATATGGACATTACTTTATTAATCATACTTGCAATCTGGTTTTGCTTGGTCTTGTATATTGACAACCTGTCCATCGATTAGTGGCCTATGACTTTTTATGAGTATTTTGACATGGATCTCATTTGACATTATTGGCAATCAATCTAACAATCTCGCTCATACATTTTGACATCGATGACAACTTCCAATCGTTTATATACCCTTGACATCAATAACAACATTTCCAACAGTGAGTTGGCCTGCTATACTCCTAAATCACTTTCAAAACAGGGCAATGACTTTGAAGTTGCTACTGATAGCTCAAAGGAGGTTTGCAAGGGCTCACCTAAAAATGTAATCTCAGAGCAACCCATTCAAGAGCAATCAGTAGCAGGTTCAGCTTTGTCAGTCGGAGTTAAGGAAGAAAAAGGCATTTCGCTGGTTAAGCCTCAGCCTGCATCCATTTCTGGATCCCTCTAGTGGTTCTACTTCCTCTGTTGGTAAAGAGATCTTGGTAAAAATAACCGATCAAAAATCACTTGTAGATTAATCTAAGTTTTTGCCGCTCAAATCCCTATTCCACAACCATTCCAACTAAGTAAGAATTCTTGGGATTTTGTTTTATCTTATGTTGAAGAATGGGGTCTTGGGGAATCACTTTTAGATCAGATAAATCAGCCTCTCTCAGGTTCATCTTATATTCATATAATATTATAAGGTAAAGGCATAGGTTTTTCTAATAAAATATATTTAAAAAAAACATTTTTTTTTGGTGACTTTTTCAGGTTGAGCGGCAAATGTGTTCTTCCGGCAACATTTTTATCAGGGAATGTGTTCTTCCGGCAACATTTTTATCAGGAAATGTGTTCTTCCACGAATGTGTTCATCCAGGGAAACTCCTACTCGACTGGGCTAAAATCACCTACCTTCCATGAGCAAATCCATTAGAAGGAAGCATATTCAGCGAGATTGAATCAGGTGGAGCAAAACGTCACACTCCCGAATCTGTTTGAAACCTACAAAAACGAAATTAGGGATACGGTGGTATTGAGGAGAAGCAACAGAAGCCATGAGCTCAGATAAGTGATTCGCTTTGTTTCGCAAAAGCCTAGCTTGCCGCCAACGATTCAAAAACACATAGATTGTATGCTTTGGGGGGTCGATGACTCTTTTAATATTAATAATTAAATTTTTATTTTTAAGTTTTGTTTTTATTTTAATTTTTGTTTTTAGAATTTTAAGTTTTAGATTTTTATTTCTTGTTTTTAAGTTTTGTTTTAATTTTAATTTTTCGATCAAATATTTAGATTTTAATTTTTTAAGTTTTGTTTTCATTTATTAATTTTTTAAATAAAATTTAATGTTTTTATATTTTGTTTTAAATCATGTAGATTTGTTATTTAAATATAAATCAATTTAATATATTTTTAATAATTAATTTTTTAATAGTAAAAATATAAATTTACTATTTAAATAAAATCTAGCACTTTTAATTATTATCAGTCTTATAGCACTTGGGATCTAGGTGCGATAATATAAGCAAAGTCTAATTTTAATATATATATATATACCTACAATCTCGTTCTAATTCAAGAAATCATCAAAATAAAACTTTAATATTATAATATTTAATACAATTATATTTAAAGTTCAAATTTATTAATATAATATCATATATTTAATATTATTTAATTTATAAATTATGAATATAATTTTATGATAATTTTGTTTATTATATACATAATACATGATATTCTAAATTAATTTCTAATTTTAATATATATATTACGTGTTTTTGTACAAACAATCCAAATCTATTTATGAATGTTAAAAGTGTTTTAATCATTTTGTGAATATATTTTTAATATTTTAAAAAAGATCAAATTTTCATATGGTGAATTTAATCCGAATTTTTTACTTTTCGAATTTTTTTCTTGCCGAACTTCATTTGAATTTCAATGTTGCTGAACTCGAATTCGAATTTGAACCTTGTGACTTAGGTTTTTTTAAAGTCTAATTAAATATAACAAATTAAATAAAATATGATAAAATAAAAAGTAAATCAAAATTTTATTAATAATACAATATTAAAAACTATTAATAACACTGAAATAACAAGAATCTAATTTATAACTGTACATAGTCATAAACAAAAAAAAAGCAGGCGTAGCGTGCTGAAAATCTCACTCAAAACAATCCCTGTTCTTCAATCATGCTTGCATCCCTTTAAGTGGAATATGGCAATAATAAGTCCCCACACAGTGATTTTCCCATGTTCAATGAGTGATCTGCCCACCCCTAAAGGGTAACAAGAGTAACAAAGTGTGTGTAATTTCTCAATAGTCGGTACCTTTCTCAAGTAAATAAAAAGTAAAACAGGGCACCTCAATGTCTGTTCTTTGACACCCACACTCAAACAGCCTTAGCAGAAACCCTAGACACAAAATAATCATTTTTCTAGTAAAATTCAAAGCCCCTAATATTTCTGTAAGAATTTTAGGGCAATTTTGAACCAAAATAATTCAATGAAGTTTCTCAAATTTCAAATTCACAACAAGAAATTCAGTAAACTCTGTACCTAGGTATTCAATGTGAGCCTTCCGATCAAAAGCATGAATTGTATGTCATTACCCATACCTTATCAGCCATTGTGGCAATCAATGTTCACGGACTTCATTCATGGTTTTCCCATAAAGTCAGTGTCATCATGGTTGCATTTTTCAAGTTGTATGGTCACTCTCCAAAACTAACAATCTTTTCGTTGTGCACCAAGACCGATGCTCTACGTGCAACAACCTTGTTCTTTGAGTGTCTTTGAAGCCATTTCTAGCTACCACCTGCTATCAATATTTTCGTGACCCATGATTTTTTAGTCATTTTACAAATTCAATGTGTGAGCTTTTTTATTTTTTGTTATGCTTCTCTGCTTCATTTCATCTAAAACTTGATGGCCAAACTAAGGTTAGCATATTAGTCTATGATGTAAGCATTTATTATCAGAAAAATAACAAATGGGTTAAGAGCCCACATATCATTCAGCTGGCTACAACCAGCCTACCCATGTCTTTATAGGGCATTCTCAAATTTTGCTATCACTTCTAACCAATGGTACCTTCTGAGATTTTGGCTTCTCTTTCACCTTTCAATATGTATCCCCCAACAGAAGGAGCAAAACAAAGATTCTCCCTTTTTGCAGAATTTGATCAGGATTAACACCAAAATTCAAGACAATTTTCAGCACGCTCATACAAGATTCAAGGATAAAATATGATTGTCACCAAATACCTTATTCTTTCCAAGTCAATGATCACGCTTGGTTTCATTTTGGATACACAAAAATTTCACAACAAACAATGTCAAAAGACAAAGCTCATCAAATATATGGGCCTGACACTATTTTCCAAAGCACACAATCCCAATGATTTCTGCTTAGATCTTACAATAAAGCTTGGCATGCATGATATTGTCAATTTGCATCAACTCAACCTATATGAGCCATCTCATTTGACAGAAAAAGGTTTCCATCACTCATTTTATGTCTACCATTCAAGATTTTCAATGTTCATTGGCCATTATACTTTACTTGATTTTCAGACTCATATTAATTGCAAGCAGCAAACCACTACTTGCCTGGGCGGACACACAGGTTCTCCACCAACATGGAGCCACACAGCTCTCTGAGAATGCTTCTGTGCAGAAGTTTCATCATCTAATGTAGCAAATAACTTCCTCTCAGCATGGAGAAAATGATGAGCATCACTCTTGTAAATATTTCTACCTTTGCAATTTACTTTCCCTTGTATCTGGACCACTTCATTGGAGAATTTCTCCACATGTCAGATAAACTCAAAAAGCTGTGTTTTTCCTTTTCCATATGACTGGGCTTATCCAGCCATCACACACACTCATCCTTGTACATTTATTTTACAAACTCTAATGAAGAGTGCAAAGCAATTAGTTTAGGCATACATATTTTGTTTTCTCAGTTATTTGTGCATGTTTCCATTTTGCTTTCTGCAGTGAGCAATGAGAGTCCATATCACCTAAGAGGAGGTTGTCTATGTCCCACCTGAACTGTTCTTCATTTTCAAAAACAAAGTAATATACTCCTAATTATAGGTGGCATTCTCAAGTCATTCTTTAGAATAAAAGTTTCTTATTTGAAAACATAAGATGGAGAAAATACTAATACCCTTGTACAGCCTTCATATTCTTACATAAAGGCAAATGCTTTCATGGATATTTTTTTAAAAAGGTGAAATACCAACCAACACATGGCATTCTTATTTGACATATGGAATACCTTGATATATTTGCACCTCATAAAATGTCAAAAATGCAGATGATGTAATGTATATGACACATTAAAGGTATTGCAGCGATGGACTGTAATGTCCCCTTTTTAGCTCATTTCAGTTTCCCGATGGTTTAGCCTATTATCTGACCATCGTTGAAATAACCCTTCCAGGTTGGAGCGATATTTTTTGCGTTTGTTTCTCAGTTTGATAGCTTGAAAATTTTATCAAACTTAAACATGCTCATTACAAGTCATCAACTAACGCTCAGGATACAATACATTAACAAACTAGCAACCAGTTCTGAAGTATTCTTCATAAAAACTTAACTGATTTACAAGCAACTGCTCAGGAATTTATATCAGACCAGGCTCAGAAATTAAGAGCAGAATTACAATGACAATCAGCTACAGAAGTATTTTCTCTGCAGGCCTTAATGAAAGTAATAAGCTTCAGCAATATTCAGCAAACACATATGACTTCAATATTTATCACCTAGGCTGAGAACAATATGTGACATGAATTTGAAAGGAAATATGGAACCTGATTAAGATTGCTCCAGTTCTGGAGTTATGTGCAGGTTGGCATTAACAGCAACTGTTGGTGAATGCTCAGAATGAATAAGGATGACTTCGATGACAAATAAGGGAAACCACGCTCCTTAATAGGCTTCAGGATATTCTTAATACTGCAGCTTGATGTGTCCTGTAGCGGCTAATGCCATGAAGCAGCTCCCGACAGGTCAAATTACATTCAAAGAAATTGCTATCTTGTCCTAATTACCTGGCGGCTGGCTATTCTTGTCTTTATCCAGCTCCTCACTTTGTCTTCTTGTGGTGCATGTCTTTATCTGAAGTTTTATTAATTCAAACTTGCCTCTTATTCCTTAGACGGCAGAGTCGGCCAAATCAAATAAGACAATTTCAGCAGCCTTTGTCTTTTATTTGACCTGGAAATTATTCTGACCCGATGGTAATAGGCAGCAGCTCCTTCACATATCCACTACTTCTAGTCTGGCAGCTCTTCTTATTACGTTTTTGTCTTTGGCATCGCACAGTCTAAGATAATGATAATCGCTGACCTCCTTCTATCAGCCTGTATTCGTGCCTTAATCTTGCACAGATATTACAGTCACTCCACAGAGAAAATCAACACATGGAATGGGGTTTCCATCCCATCCAACCAGGGGTTTCGTCCTGTAAAACTTCACCAGCAGAGCTTGATGAATGAAATGAAGATAAAAATGATTTCCTGAATGCTGTTCTACATGCAAATCGAGCCTTCTTATCAATTTGGAGTTGCCAATCCTTTCTTCACAAAAGCAATCGTTTTCCCTAAATGAGCTCAAGTCCATTTTGGAAACATCAGCAGTCGTCCCAATCTCATAATCGCACAAGTTGAGAGATAGAAAATTAGGCTAAATTATTATTTCTTTTGATTTATTCATCACCATGGTAATCGCCTAGAGAGAGGAGGAATCATCACTTAAAGTGACCCACTTAATGAACTCAATGAATAATTAAATATTAGCACCTAACTTTAGCTTTATAAAGCCCCCATTTAATTATTTATAATATTCCCTTAAATTTCAATTTATTTCCAATCTCGGGAATGGAAGATTAGAAAATTCCTTCAAAATTATTCACCAGCCGAAAAGGGACATTACAGTCCTCCCTTCCCGGAGATTGCTTGTCCCAAGCAATCGGTACCTGCATATTTCATACCAACTTCCAGGATCCCATATCAGTCTCTGAAATCCGCAAAATTTGTTATCTGGAACACTATACTGTAAGAGATTTGCAAATGACATCACCTTGTCCTCCTGGAAAGTAGTATAATGATCTTCAACATGTAATCAAAAAACTCACCATCACATACCTTACTCTTCATAGAAGACCGCTATGCTACTCTGATTATCATGCTCTTCAAATCCCCATAAGGATGATGACTTATAATTGGAAGTGAATATGTCATGCAACGTATAGAGTTATTTTAATTTACCTCATCATCCACAAAACGAGCCTCCATCCTCTTTGTTGTCGCTACACTTGGAGCACCATCTACTAAAGCTCTCAATACAATCTTTTTCCCATCCAATGTGAACTCTAGCTCCATCCGCTGGAAATCCTGCATGTATCTCCCAAGTGACTGTAGCCACTAAATGCCCAAGACAACATCAGGTTCACCAATCCCAACCGCATAAAAGTCATCAGTGACCACATAATCATTCAACTGCACACTCAACTGAGGAACCTTCTTAGTGCAACTCATTTTAAATCCGTTAGCCAACATAACTCTAAAACCTGGGGATTCCTCAACCTGCAATCCCTTCCTCACAACCAATCCCCCGTCAATGAAGTTGTGAGTAGCTCCACTGTCAATTAAACAAGTGACCCGTTGTCCCTTAAGAACTCCTACTCGAAAAGGATAATACTTAGGAACTCCTGATAGTGCCGCCATAGTACCATGACCTATTTCTCCTGTGTTGGTATCATTGTGTGGTTACTTTTTATGATCACTATCTAAACTCGTGTCAACCTCCTCATCAGTATCGGAATAGACCTCAATGTAATGCACCTTGCCTTTTCCAAGGCACCTCTGATTTCAGTCCCACAGTTCCTCATCACTTTTTTGTGCAAAAGCCTTCCCAGACTTTCCGCCATCAAGGTAAAGAGAATTGGAGAGACAGGATTTCCTTGTCTCACACCCCTAGAGAATTTGAAAAAACGGGAAGGAGATCCATTGATAATGACAGCAATGCTGGTAGTAGAAATCATTTCCCATATCAACTACAGAAATCTCTCCAAAAACCCAAAAGCTTTTAAAACTTTCATCAAGAACTCCCAATCCACCCTATCATAGGCCTTAGACATATCCAGCTTAAGTAAAAAACCTTGGTTTCTTGAGACTTCTAAAGAATGGATATTCTCATGAACCGTAATAATGGAATCCAAGATCTGCCTGCCAAGAACAAAGCCATTCTGCTGAGGAGAAATCAACAACGGGAGAACCCCAAGAAGCCTAGTGGTAACCACTTTAGAAATGATTTTGTAAAAGGAGTTGCATAAGCTAATCGGGCGGAAGAAATCAAAAGCATCAACACCAAGGACCTTGGGGATAAGAACAATAAATGTAGCATTAAGCTATTTCAACAAATTCCTAGATCCAAAAAACTCTTTAACAGCATTAACCACATCATCAGCAACAATCTCCCAAAAGACTTGAAAAAAGAACATAGGGAACCCGTCAGGTCCAGAGGCCTTATTCCCTTCAAAAGAAAAAACAACCTTTCTGACCTCTTCCGTTGAAGGGATAGCAATCAAAGATCTATTTTGATGCTCATTCAGAATGTTGGGAATAGCATCAATGAGGGTTTGTTGAGCATTCACATCCAACCTCTCCTCCACAGAAAGAAGATTAGCAAAGAATTGGATGGCCTCATTCCTAATCTCATCCTCCTTTTCAATTTTGACACCATCCTTCAAAATATCAGTGATACAATTAGACGCCCTATGTTTCATAGTAGTCAAGTGGAAGAACCTGGTGTTCTTATCCCCTGACGAAAGCCAAACCGATCTAGATCTCTGTTTCCAATATTCCTCTTCTTTTGATATAATATCATGATATTTTATGAGGATCTATCTCTAGATAGAAAGTCCCCCACATAACCATCTTTCTGAATTCTATCCTAAATATCCTTTAAATCATACTGAATAGTGGACTTAGTAGCAAAAATGTCCCCAAAAACTTCCTTGTTCCAAATTCGGACCTTGGTCTTGACCTCACTGAGCTTTTTAGCCACCCAAAACATAGCAGTACCACTAACCTTTATATTCCACCATTCTTGAACGCAATTAAAGATATTAGGATGAGACAGCCACATTCTTTCAAATCTAAAAGGAAAGTTTCTCTTACCTGACATTGAGTCGGCCACAAAGCTTATTGGGAAATGATCTGAGAAGAGCATTTAAAGAACAAAAATAATCCCTCATCCAATTATCCGAAATTAAGGCCCTATCAAGCCGAACTTGGATAAGATCATTCCTAGCCCTCCTGTTAGACCAAGTGTAGGTAGCCCCTTTAAGGTCCACATCATGCAAACATTGGGAGTTGATAAAATCCATCAGGTCCAATTTGCTATCCATCTGTATTTGAGAACCCCCAAATTTTTCCGACACACGCAGCGGAGTGTTAAAATCTCCCATAATGATCCAGTTCTCGTTAGGGAAGCATAACCAAAAAGACTCGAGTCTTTTCCAAAAACTTCTTCTCATAGTTTTATTGTTGGGGGCGTAGATATTAGACAGAATCCAACTGAAATCATCTCTAATATGCCTAAATTTAGTAGCCACATGATTGGCATCTTCCCAAACCGGAGTACCATGAAGATGATCCTGATTCCAAAAAGTCACTAAACCTCCAGAAGCCCCCTCTGAACTCCTACCCTGCACACCACAATTCTTGAAAATCTTAATCCTTTCCACTCTATCCTTAGGCATCTTGGACTCCTGTACAATTAAAATATCAGGTTTATGGTTCCTAGCAAAATTGTGCAAAATATCTTGTTTATGGGAGTTGTTTAGCCCCCGAATATTCCATGACATGAACTTCATTTCTTTAATGGGGTATTGCTTCCACAAATATCCGGGATGGTTTTTTGAACCCCATCAGCAATATTTTGGAAGCATTCCTGTTCTCTATGCCATTTTGATGATTTTCTGCCTGAACTTCTCTAGACTCCACAATCCGCTTTTGATCTATTTCTTGTGGAAACCCCCACCGTGTTGTTCCCTTTTTTGCTCTTCTTCTTCTCAACTTTTGTATATGAGCTATCCTCATCAAGATCCATTTCCTCAAGCCCCATGAATTCCTGCCCATCCATAAAAACATCTACAGCAGCAACTTTATTCTCCAGTGAATACCCCACGTCATTCCTCGCCTTAGAGATGTCCATAGAATTCCCAAAAGTGGACTTCACAACCTCCGGAGAACTTTGAGAACCATCCTGGATAGAGGAATGAATGATCTTCTCACCAACCTCCATAGAGCCCTCCTCACCACTTGCCTTACTTCCTGTTTCTTGACCAGAACAAAATGTTTCCTCTAAATCCTCTGCTACAGTGTCTGGAACCTAGTTTACTAAGTTCACGTTTTTATCCTGCTTTTCAATGCTTCCTCCTTCTGTCTTTTCGTCCTCCCCTTGGGATCCCGTAGTTCTCGAGTCCAAAGCAACTCTGTTATGATCATTAACATCTCCTTCTTGAACTTTGAGGTTGTCAAAACCTTTCAAAGGCTCCTCGGCTTTATTAGCTCCCAGACTGGGGTTTCGGCACTCCCCACTATTTTCCTAACCATCCCCAGGTATATTCTTATCTCCTTTATTCACCTCTTCAAGGGGTTTCTCCACCGTTTTAGCCCTCCATATCTTGGTCTCCTTGGAAGTCGTCTTAGCATCAGGCTTAGACACATTGTTTGGGCATTTCCTTGCCCAATGCCCAACTTTTTTACAAGTAAGGCACACAAAAGGAAAAATCTCAAACTCTACAGTCTAAATCCACTTGCCAAGTTTTGACACAATTTCTATAGATGATGGCAAATCAGTAGACTGAGTGATACCCACAGAGATTCTGGCAAAAACCAACCTTTTCCTAGATGAAGTCATGGCATCTATGGATAGCAACTCCCCAAAGGAACTAGCTATTCCCCTAAAAACATCCTCATTCCAAAACTCCAATGGTAAGCCTAGTAACCGAACCCACACAGGCACCGTTTCAAAAGAAGCATCCGAAAAGTCCATTTTCGAAGACCACTTCTTAATAGCCAGGGATGACTTGCCAATGACCCAAGGACCACCACACAAAACTGCTAGGTTGTCCTCTTCGCAGGAAAAAGCAAAGGAGAAGAAAGCCTTGGGCAGAGCCACAACCTCAACTTGACTTTTAACTCTCCACTTTTTCCTAACAAAATCCCTAACCACTTCAATATTTGGTCTAGGGTCCATAAATTTTCCCACCAACGATGATGCCATTAGAGAGACGTTATGATCAATCACTGGATCAGGTACAAGAATGGCATACATCCCACTCGAAGGGACCGAAATATTGCTAACCGGTGGAAAGATTGACTTACAAGCAGGCTTGGTTCCAAACAGCGAAACCCACTTCCTCTTTGAATCTTCTTGAGATTGGTCTCTTGAAATCTTGTCCACGCCCTGGTTTCCTAGACACCCGAACCCACTAGCCCCATCCTTCGGAAAAGAACTAGAGGACAACTTACCATCTGAAGCCACCTTACCACCTGGGTCCCCTCGCTTCTCTAGGTCCTAGTCCTCGGAAGCCACTCCCTCCTGCTCTTCACTTGCATTATCCCCTGCCGCATCCCCAAAAAGACCACCCCCCGGCACAGACCCAGCTGCCTTTGAACCAAATACCCGTTGTCGGCTAGAAAATTCAAAACCACGTTCCCGCTCACCCATCGCTCCCCAAAATTGAAAATTCTTGTTAATGTTCTCCTAAATCTAAAATTTAATTTCCATGAACAATTCTTTGTTGTTTCTTGTGGTCTCATAGAAAACCATGTTGTTACTGTTGATTATCAGAAAGACATTGCAGATATAAGAGCAGGAATGCAAATAATCATTCATTTTAGTTGCAGAACATGTATTCTAAACAATTGCAATTTCATTGTTTCAAGTTATGTTAATTATTATTAAAGTTAATATTTAATAATAATTAATTATTTAAAGTGCACCATAATGTTATATTATGACTTTATATTTAATGGGGCCATTTAATGACTTAAGTGAAATAATAAAGTTCATAGAGCTGGGTGCCCATTTAATGCTATGTCATAAAGTGCAACAAAAAGCAAATATTAAAATATATTTTATAAGTTCAATTGTTCCTAGGGGGTCGAGCTTTTCCAAGAGTCATATATAAGCACTCAAAAAGCAAATAGAATTCATTCTACACTTGTGAAAATTTTGTGCTTTTGTTGTGAGAGAAGAGAAACCAGGGTGAGATATCATCTGAAGGCTGCAGCTTGATGGCTACATCCAGTAGTCATAATTGTGCTTCATTGGCGAAAGATTCTGAAGTTTAGACAAGGGTTTGAAGAGCTGTTTGCATATCTTTCAAGGAACAATCATTGGTGATTATTAATCTCCTTTCACATACCTGCTGGGCTGTACAATTGCTAAGTACCAGGCCGTACTGTTCACCTACAGCCAGGCCGTACAGTGCTGCAAGGGAGGCGAGTGAATGCTAGGCTGAAACGCCTTAGCTTTGGGCACTTTTTCACCTTCTTCAAGGGCAGCTAAGGGTCTGAGACAGATTTATGTCATTTGTTTGGTGGAGAATGTATCATCAGCTGCAAATCGACTTACTCCAGGGTTTTAAGCTGCTGTAGTAATTTCCAGAATTGCTGATACAACCTTCCAGGTCTGCTGTTGAACATTTTTAGACTTGTATTCAATTGCCATGGACCTCGGGTATGAACATATTGTGTTGCAAAAGGAATGCTGATCTGATATAAATAAGAAATGTAATTGCAAACTGTTATAAATAAGAATTTAATTATCTTTGCATTTACCTTCAGTCTCTTTTCATTTGCAACTTGTACATGTAATTTGCAATCCATTCTTTCCTGGCATTGTCTTATTGAAACTCAAACAAGAAAAAACAAGAAAAAACTTTGGAAGAACAATCAAACCAACTAGCAGTTGCAAAGAAATTTTCTCGGGGAGAACAAGGGTTCTTACATGGACCAATACTTTAATGAAGGCAAAGTTCCACATGCTTGTGCTTTATAATAAATATGAAGCCTTCAAAGTAAACCAATAACAGAGATATGATGATAAGGTATAGTGTGTCACTCCAATTAGTACTATACATGAAATGGATGACCTTGCATCGAGAAACACTGGTGAGAATAAATAAGAGTACATTGATAATACAGTTTATCAGAGCACTAATCAGAGATGCATGACAGGCAGAACAACATGTTTGCATTGTCTGCAGACCAATGGATAACCAGTATGCCAGAAGGCAGCATATTTGGTTGAGCCTAGAGAGACATTGAAAGCAATGGATATTTATGCATAGTGTTTGGGTGCATGTCTTCAGTATGCTGACAGTGACATTTCCTGGGTCTTTGCTTATCATTCTAAAGGAATCAAGGATGCATTTTAGCATATATTTTCACTCGTGTCATACACTTTCTTTGTTTTAGGGTCCAGACTCTAAAGAGTCTCTGTGTCAAAGGACCAGATATAACATTATGAGCTCAATGTTGACAGCTACCTTTAATTGACATCTATTGTTTTCCTTGTGCTCGATAAAAAAAAAACTATCTCATGGTATATGTCTCATGTTGTAGAGAGTATATGCATGGATTATCCTCTATCTTTCACAAAGCCCTGGTTGTAACCTGTACTAAAATGTATAGGAATACAACGGACTAGCCAATCCAACTGATAATGATGTATAAACCAAGTCCATGAAAGCCAAGCTTTGAGTCCATCCAATTATGTTGTAGAAGCACAGCAATAAAATAAATATTTCAAAATGTGAAGGAATACAATAAACCAGTCAAATCCAACTAACAAATAAATGTAAACTGAGCCCAAGCCCTGGGTCCAAACATTTCCATAGTAGAAGCATAGCAATACAAATGAATATTTCAAAATAAAAAGCAATACAATGTTGCAGTTAAATCCAACAAACAATGACATGTAAAACGAGCCCACGAAGGCCAAGCTTTGGGACCAAGCAGTTCCATTGTAGAAGCATAACAATAAAAAATAAATATTTCAAAATGTAACGTAATACAATAGACCAGTCAAATCCAGCAAATAATAACGTCTAAACTGATGCCATGAAGACCAAGCTTTGGGTCCAAGCAGTTCTTTTGTAGATGCATAGCAAGTAAAATGAATATTTAAAAATGTAAAGGAATACAATGGACGACTCAAATCAACTAACACTGACATGTAAACCGAGCGCATGAAGGCCAAGCTATGGGACCATGCAATTAGCTTGTCGGGGCATAGTAATCTAAATGAACATTCCAATATGCAGTAATGCAATTATGCAATGGATAATAAGCTTTGTGGTTTATACGCACCTGTTTTTCTCGCTCTAATAGACTTTCATTTTCGTCTTGCTTTTCCTTCAATTTGGGCTTCGTGAACTGCAATAATTCAAACTTAGCAATGGCCAAATCAATCTCCAGTTGGAGGACCTTCAACTTGAATTCTCTCTCTGTCAACTCTCTGTGCATTCGCTTGTACAGCGGTTCCACTTCTTCAGGTGGCTTACCCTCCTCCCTCTCGCTCTCCCTCTCGCTATTCATCTCAACATTAATGACAACTGGAGCGAAGGATGGGCGCCCACTATCAATGGCGATTCCTTCGCCCTCAGTCTCAATCCCGCCACTGTAATTATCAATGTCAACGCGTTTGTCCTCAATCGCAATACCACCTCTATCAGTATCAATGGCAACACCTTCGTCCTGAATCGTAATCCTGGCACAGTCAATATCATGATGATTCCTGCTTGCATAAGCAAATCCGGTCTGCAAAGCAGCGATTCTCATCTTATAAGATTCAAGAGATTTTAAGTTGGAGTTATCGTAGCACCTTTCCCGCATCGTCCATTCCTGTTCCGGCTGTTTATAAAGGTCGCTCCCTGTTGAAACCCTAGTTTTCTGAGAGGTTGTGCGTCTGTGCGGCCCATACACGGCCCTCTTCAGAGAGCTTGGAGGGGGCAACTTAGCCTTGGCCTTGCTCTCGCTCCAGCACAACCTGCTCTCCACAATGGAGAAAGGGAAACCAAAGGGCAATTCCTCCTGGTGCTGTCTGGACCGCTTATTTCCGTGGGCGTCCTCCGTGTAATCGGGTGTGTGTGAGAAAATCCTGATCCTGCCCTCAAAGCTCGCCCGCCTTCTGTGATCCGTCAGCGCTCCCATATGACCATCACAACAAGCTTCGCCTTCCATTCACGCGAGAAACCATATCCCCTCCACCACTTCAGTGCAATCCGCACTTACATTGCTTAATTCTGCCAATTCTGAACCCTGGCCTTCGCACGTGTGCCCTCGTTGGCGCTCACACGCCGGTCCTCCATAATTTAAAAAAAACACTTGCATAAATAGGTACGAGGAGATCAAATACAAATCAAATATTAAAATATTAAATACACACGTAATTGTATATATTTGTCAACAAAACAAGTCTATGTTGGCAGCCAAACATGATGAAGATTATCTAACTTGTATCTCACAGAAGGCTGTAGCAATCCAACTTGGAAATAAAACAATCAAAACATAAAAGTTTGCACTCTTCCCCATAAACATTCAAATCCAATTGTCACACCAATCCAGACATCACTTACACATTAATCACAACTACACAACATAAACAAGGTGCCAAGTCAACACAATTCAAACCCATCTTACCCATCTTTGACCGAAATGCAAACCCATTACAACCATGTTTCCCACTGTGGCATAACCAAACTAGCACGCAAATGCATCCACCTATCTCTTCAACCATGAGACCTACAACACGTATCAGCATGAATTTGTCCCATCTCACCAAGTAGGGTGCGTACATACTGGCGCCAAACTCAAATATCCCACCTGCATCCATTTTTACAAGTTGTAAGGTCGCCATTATTCAAAAAATAATAATTGAAACAATTACAAACAATCCACCAAACTAATCAACTCAAGAATTAATGGCTGAAATCAATCAAATATGCCACTCATATCACCCAGAATTCAAATTCGAAACAGGACAGCAATTTAATTCGCCACACCAAACAAGCATCAATCAGATTCAAATAATTCTCAATTCAAATAGTCTTGAAAACCTTCAAGTATTCACTTATTTTGCAGTGAGCGACATAAGAAAAGGAGTGACAAGCACATAATTGACCGACTTAACAGCAAGGGGAGGCAGCAGCTCAAATTCTAGTGCACCAACATCCATATTGTTCCAGGTATTCCTCTGAGAGTTTTCCATTCATGAGTTTTATATTGTTCTTCATTACAATCATTATTGTTTTCCATTCGTAAGCTTTGTATTGATCTTCACTATAGCCATTACAGTCATAGGTTTTTATTTATGTTCCCTAGGGTTTATATTACAAATATTACAATCACAGGTTAACATTTGTGTTTCCCTAGGGTTTATATTGCAAATATTACAATCATAGGTTATCATATGTGTTCCCTAGGGTTTATATTGCAAATATTACAGTTATAGTTTACCATATAAAGCTTTCTCTAGGGTTATATTACAAATATTACAGTCATATGTTAGCATATGTCTTTCCTAGGGTTTATATTGCAAATATTACAGTCACAATTTATCATTTTTGTTTCCCAAAGGTTTATACTGCAAATATTACAGTCATAGTTTACCATTTATGTTTCCCTAGGGTTTATATTGCCAAAATTACAGTCATAATTTACCATTTATGTTTCCCTAGGGTTTATATTGCAAATATTATATAGTCATAGTTTAGATTTTTTTTTTCGCTAGGGTTTATATTGCAAATATTACAGTCATAGTTTAGCATTTTTGTTTCATAGGTTATGCATTATCATTCACTCTAGTTATCTTATTCTCATAGGTTCTGCATTATCGTTTATATTGTAAATATTATAGTCATAGTTTAGCATTTTTGTTTCATAGGTTCTGCATTATTATTCACTTTGCTTATCTTATTCTTATAGGTTTTGCATTATTGTTTATATTGCAAATATTACAATCAGTTTAGCATTTATATTACATAGGTTTTGCATTATCGTTCACTCTGGTTATCTTATTTTCATAGGTTTTGCATTATCATTCACTCTAGTTATCTTATTCTCATAGTTTTTGCATTATCAGTCACTCTAGATATCTTATTCTCATAGGTTATGCATTATCATTCACTTCGGTTTTCTTCGATATCAGTCATTAATTTGGAAGTTTCTCTTTTTATTAGGTTTTGTTTCATCTTTTTCATAAGTTATGCTTCATCAATTCACAAAGATTTATGCTTGTGAATGAATTCGTTATGCACAAAAGATGTGAGATTTGTTAAACTCTTATTGTTTTTCATTCGTAAGCTATTTATTGTGTCATAGTTAAAATGTGAGTGTGGTTCCCTCTTTGTTGTGCATGAGAATGTTTATGTTGTACATGCTTAAGAGATATGAGATATTCTTAAACTCTAACTCTCTTGCATACAATGTAATTTTGTGCTTCTCACTCATCTATTCCTTATGTCACTCACTCCAAAATAAATGTGACTTTGTAAACTGTTAACAATATTTATGAATTTAAATGCAACAAACTAAAAAGAAAATACATACAGAAACTAATTAATCTTTTGTTCAAGCATTTGTGTTTCATAGTTTAGCATTTTTGTTTCATAGGTTCTACATTATCATTCACTCTGGTTATCTTATTGTCATATGTTTTGCATTACAAACTAATTATTCTTTTGTTCAAGCATCATTGTCTTCATACATATAAAGATAATTGTTCAAGCATCACTATTTTGATTGTACTTATTATGTGCAAATGGCTAAGGGTAATGCAGAGGTGACCCGTATTGGGAACAAAAAAAAGAAAAGAGCCATGACAAGGTTTCCTTCCCACAAACAAGGGGCTAAATTCCCCCTAAAGCAGATCATGTTGCACAAGTAGAGGAGGTTTCTACTCCTTAAATACCGCAGAATGAGGTTACTATACCTCAAATACCGCAAAAGGTAAAACAAAGCTAAATTGTTTGATTGAATAAACAAATATTTTTTACAAGTTAGTTATTACGGGTAGGTTTTACAAAGGATAAGAATAATGACGTGTACAATCTTCTTATTCTTAACGTGGATGCTACATAGTAAGTTTTCATTCTTCAAAATCTATGAGTGTAAAAAAAGGCATCCATCAACAAAAAGATTACCCTAAGATGAACATCTCACGACTATTCAAACAAATTAAATCAAATGGTTTTCTTTTTTCTTTTTAACTCTTTCATAACTAAATTTTAAAAATAAGAAAAAATAAATGATTTAACATAATAACCACTGAGTAAGGATTCATCAAAAAGTTAAGGATTAATGATTCTTTCTATCAATTGAATAGATTCAATCTTATACACATCAAAAAGAGAAAAATTTACTATATATTGCAGTTCTTACATCTCCTACAACTAGTGGAATCACTACTAGTTTTGGTATGTTGGTTAATGTCACAATTGTCAAGCCTAATGCATACATTGCATTTGCAGGTAAAAGAGTTATTGAACAAACATTAAACCAGATAGTAGATGATGAAGATCAAATATCTGATTCTTTATTTGATTTTGGAATGTTTGATACCATGGTTCCACGAGCTCTTTTTATAAAAAAAGATCCTTTCTTCTTCAAATTTTTTGAAGTTTTTGCTCGTTAAATTGAGAATATATTTCTATATTACCAACTACATTCTTTGCCTCCAAGAATAATATAGATAATAGCTCATCTATTATCTTCCATTCTCTATATGAACGATCTATAATAATTTGAAAATCTAGACCAGCTAATTGGTCTCTGATAGCTTTTCCTCCAATGGCTATTTCTCACTCTTGAAATAGCGCAAAATACCAAGACAAAAAATAAGCAATATCTTTTGGCCAGGATTCTTCGTCATATTTAAGTGAACCCTCAAATCGCAATAAAGTCAACTTGTTAATTATGGGCCTAGTAATACAAACATTTGGATAGGGTTTTCTAATCTTCCCCCCCCTCAGAATTGGACATGAAAGTTTCCTCTCATCCGGCTCAAGTAACTATACCGAAATGGAAAGTGATTTGTAGCATTGTGCAAAAAAATGTTTTTTGCTCTCTATAAAACTAAATAATTACTCTTTGCTCAAGTTCCAAGCAAATTCGATTATTGGTTTATGATTCATATTATGACATAAATATGGAATTAGTGAGTAGTCTCCTCCCTTTTGAACGATACATTTCTTTGTGAAAGACCTTCAATTCATTTGAAGTTCATAAGGGATTTACTTGTTTGTATCTCGTTAATAATTGATCCTGTAGGTTTTTGTTTTACTTCGATGGTTACAATACTATTTCAAGCATGTGTGATTAATAGACTCTATAACCATATCTTCTTTTTGGTCTTGAATAAATTAAGGATAATAAGAATGAACTAGATTTTTCATTCCATTCTTTCTTAGAATAAAAGAGGTATTTTTACAAAGTCCAATTAGCAATTTAATATACAAGATATTAACCCTAGATTTATTTCTCTTTATCAACATCTTTTTAAGATGCTTCTAATTCAGAGCTTCATACTACTCTTCCCGAGGGGTGTGTCAAAACTAAGGGCATCCTAGTTAGATTGAATAGGATGACAGTTCCTACGGATCTGTATAATCGGAGCTTGTGATCAAGTCACACATCGCAGTATACTGGTTCTTCTAATTATTTATGAGTTGTATCTAATAGATCTGTGATATAACTGGGGCATCATTTGAAATACCAAATATGAACAATTGGACATGCCAATTTAATGTATCCCATTTGATATCTTTGAATTTGAGAATCAACAAGTTCAATTCCACATTGAGTACAATTATTTTTTTCCTTCTCATTTTCCATTATTCGAGGTTTTACACAAGCACAAACTCCCCTTTTCTTAGGCCCAAATATTCTTTCACAAAATAATCCATTTCTTATTGGTTCATAAGTTTTATAATCTAAAGTGAGGTCTTTAGTCACTTGTCCAACTCTTTTTCCATTAGGTTATATTCTTTCAAACCAAGCGAGAATCTGCTTGGGAGTGTGTGTGTGAATTTGTGGGAGTTAGTAAATCAATAGTAAAACACACAAACACCAATGAGATGTATTACATTAAAGATTTGAATCATAAACTAATCAAATGAAAGCAAAACAAATCTTTAGAAATGTTCCATTGTTCTCTATTCTCAAATATTTATTAAACCATATTGGCTCTCATATTTTGTATGTGCACTAGGTTGTTAAAATGACAACTTGAGAAACGAGATGTATAATGCAAGAAATCTAAGTTCCTACATGATAATGCATGATGCAAATGATAATGGTGATATTGACAAATGGATAATGATGCTAGATTATGTGATACAAATGCTGCATAAAAAGCTAAAATTATTCTGCATATGCTTAAATATTAACCATTGATATGATAAACTAAAATGCAATTACAAACTAAGACATGATTCTAAGTTAGAATGATAAAATAATGCAACTTGCTAAATACTAAATAATCAAATCCTAAATGTTCCAATGCTCCAAAGCTATTCTTGCATAATAAGTTTGCTAAAAGATGTGATGATAAATGTTGTAGCAAAGGGTTGTATTTATAGGATTTTCAAAACATCTTGTGATGTGGCAATGATCGATGGTCTAGATTCAAACGTGAGGGATGAATGGAGATGGGAGAATCAGGGAGGATGTTCCCTTGACCAAGGGCAACATGCCAAATGGATGAAGGAATAAAGTGTGAGAAATAAACCATGTGTTAAAAGTTTGTTGAAGATAAATGTAATTTAAATATTAGTCATATTTAATTACATGTGACATTTGATGACATGGCCAAAAAGTGTTGTAGACATGTGACCAATTTTGAATTTGAAATTATTCAAAATCTAGTGAGGAGATATTTAATTAAATAAAAACAAACTATAGTCATTTGTTTATTTAATTAAATTTAGAAGAATGGGGTTTAGGATGAAGAATTTAGAAAAGTGTGAACTATATAAATAAATTGAGAATTTATTTATAAATAGATGAAATAAAGGGATTATTAATTAAATAGTTTGTATTTAATTAATTGATTGTCTTGGCCGATTTTAGGTGTTTATATTTTTCCCCTCTTTGAAGTAATGTGTTTACATGTTGCCTCAAAGAAAAATTTGTTGCTGATGTCGACAATTTTTTTTTTGATGTCCCATACATTGATTTTCAGGTGATGAGGGCTATATACCCCCTCAGGAGATAAATCAGTGAATTTTTTAATTTTTAGGATTTTTTGGAATTTTTGAAAATTTTGATAATTTTTCAATGATTTGATGATGCTTTCAAAATTTCATGATTCAGAAATGATTTATCTCTTGAAAAAATGATGTATAAGTCACCAGGTGATGATTTGATGAATTAAAGCCCTTTTGAAAATAAAATAAAACAATCCCTTAAAAATCCCACTTAATTAACCTTTAAAAGGTTAAAAAGAGTGACTGAAAAGTTCATTTGTGCATTTGCATTTTGAAAACTTTGAGAGTGATTGAATGATTTGTGCAAATTTGGCAAAATGGTGATCACTTACCACACACATCGGTTCTAGCACGTTAGACATCACAACCGTCCGACAGCGTATGGACCTCTGGTATGTACCCCGAAAACCTCTCTCGTAATTTGTGCATTACGTTTTTCACGTTTGAATTCAAATTTGATTAGTTTAGCGCATTAAAAACCCGACGTAGCACATAGAACAACTGTTCTAGTGCATCAAAAACTTTAGCGCATAGGATAAATGGATTAGCGCATAGATTCTTGTAGCACATAGGTAACCCGAAGTAGCGCATTGAGTGATTGAATTAGCTCATAGAATCCTTTAGCGCATAGGTGAATTGATTTAGCGCATTCATGATATGATGTAGTGCATAGAATGAATCAACGCATCGAGATCTTGTTCTGACGCATTCATAAAATTGTTCAACGCATAGAAACTCTGTTCTAGCGCATTGATGAATTTTTCTGGTGCATAAACTTTTTCAGCGCATAAAAAGACTGTTTTAGCGCATTGGTGAAATTTTAGACCAGATTGATGATTTTCTTGATTAGAGTCCTTGATTTCAATGGTGTTTGATTGCGTCAACCTTTGATTTGATGATGATTGATGATGTTGATAGATTAGATGTCCACTGATCTCACGATAGGTGAGATTCAATGATTGATACTGATAATTGACCTCATGATAGGCGAGGATAAATGATAGTTTGATTGATTGATGAACATCATGATAGGCAAGGTTGAATGATAGATGGATGCTCACAAGATTTGATCAAAGTCTCACCAAAGCTGATTAGATTGATAGGTTGATTGATTTTGATTAATTGATAGGTTGATTGATGTCGATTGATTGATTGACTGATTTGCGATTTTGTGATGATAGGAGTCATTGATGAGTTTGCAAATTAGAGAGTGTTTCCCTAGGACGTGGGATTTGATTCCACACCTGACGTAGCCTGAGGTAGCTGTCATTGCACGATGCGGGTTGTCCTCATTGATTGATATGCCCCATATTAGGATCAACAAGGGGTTGCTGACAACTTTAGTAGAGAGGTGGCACAGTTAGCATAACACCTTTCATTTTCCCACTGGCAAGATCATAGTGACTCCAGAGGACATATATCAAATTATACGAATTCCTATTGTGGGGGAGCTGGTACTATATGATTCTCAAGAGCAAGGCAGGATTGATGCACTTAGGAGAGAATTCGAGGATGATCATATATGTGGTTACGAGATTCCCTAGAGGGATATGGTCGATGCTTATGCCACATTGTCATCTGTTCTAGTTGGATTCATTAAAGGGTTCCTTTGTCCTGACCGTAGGTCAAAGGGACTCTCGGTTGGATGGGGTCAAATTCTAGAAAGCATGATTGCTCAGGGCACTAGATATGCATGGGGATGTTGCATGCTCACACATTTGTACCATGATTTACACCAGGTGGTCTATGTTTGCGAAGCCAGTTTATTAGCTGGGGTTACATTGCTTTAGGTATGGGCCTGGGAGCATATAGCGGTCACACGACTAGTTGCAGATAGACAACGACCTGCCATGAGACCGTATGTACATATTTATGCTAGTCCACTTGCTTAGCCTAGGCTAGGCAAACTGGAGTACTAGAGGAGGACACTGGATGATCTCGATTCTGTGGTATGGCAGCTCTATCTGGATTGTGAGCAGTGGCCAGAGGATGATATCGAGATGCCTTATTTGTGCCAGTCAATGTACCTAATTGGGGCGAACCCAGTTTATTATAAAGAGATTTTTGTTGCTGACAGTACTAAGACAGTATGGCAGGGTTCAGGGTATGCCCTAGGGCGTGGCCCATTATGCGCGGCGACGGGTGGATGCTACAGAGTGGGGACCTATGTTGTCATATGATGTAGCCGTGTAGCACTTCCAGGGATTACATGCTATCATTTGGGAGGTGCATCTAGAGATCACCGATGCTCCGATATCAGAGGAGTATGCTCAGTACATGTTCCCACATCCCTTCCCATAGATCACCATCCCAGATGAGCCAACGCCATTACTATAGGAGGAGGAGAGGGCAGTAGGTCATGGGCGCAGGTGGCGGAGAGGTGGAGGAGATGAGGAGGAGGAGGATAGCAGTGATGATGGGGATGGTGATGGAGATGGAGGTGGCGAGGATGATGATGGGGGTGATAGGGGAGGAGATGAGGGTGGAGGAGGCCCTGGTCTTGATGTTGGAGAGTTGAGAGTGCCTCAAAAGAGGCGACATGTGGAGATTCGACTACCCTCGCCACAACAGCAGACACAGATTGTTGCATTACAAGTATAGGTTGAGACACTGCAGGGTCAGCTTGAGTAGGTTCAAGCTTTACTAGCGCAAGCCCAGGGGCATATTACAATATTGACAACAGAGAGGGATGATGCAAGACAACAAGTACACGATCAGCTTGCATAGGTCCAGGCCCAAAGTCAAGCACAGGTACAGATGCATGGGCAGATTGTTACATTGACCGCTGAGAGGGATACTATGAGATGGTGGGTCGATCAGGCTAAGGGTAGCGTTGAGAGGCTACAACATGCTGCAGCGGTTACTGGTGCATCAAATTATTTTAGAGAGATTCAGCATACCACACAGGAGGCAAAGTTTTATAGAGTGAGATATCATGATGTAGTTCCTCTAGAGCGGCGAGAGAGCTATGCACAGTCGCAGTCAGGTAGGTCCCAGTCTCAGACCATTAGCAAGGGTGTTACACAACCACTTCCTAGAGATTGGAGAGATCCTAGTGCAGGTCCATCAGGTGGAGGAGGCACTGTTCTTGTGATGCCAACACCGTCTGGGGGGAGCACGACATAGCTCTGATTATGATGACAAATTTTGATGTATTTTGGGACATTATGTATACTTCATTATTCAGTTGAGACATTAATGATGTACCTCTTGATTTGAGACATTATGATACACTGTCATTTTTTATATTGATGTATATCTTTATACCTTTGGATATCCTTGTACACTTTGACATCATTTTGAGTCATATATGACATGCGGCGATGATGATGATTGATCTATGTGTTTATGTGATGTTTATATGATCATGATCATGATGATTATGATGGATGCATTTGATTTCTATTTTATAATGCTATGTGATGTTCTTATATGATGATGATATGATATGTTATGAATGCAAATGATGATGCAACTGATGTGTTATGATTCCATGGTGCTTTATGAATGATGCCTATGATGCATGTGATGGATCCTATTATTCCAATGAAATATGATGCATTTTATGTTTTTGTTCTTTTCTAATACAAATAAATGATGCGATGAATGGATGAATGTATGATAATATGATGGTGCATAGTTATATGTGATTATGATGTTTATATGATGATGATCATGATGATTATGATGATTATGTAATGTATGAAATGATTATAATGCATGATTGATGATTCTATATGCTTAATGGATGATGTTTTATGCTATGTGAGATGGATTAATTATGCAAATGATGTGTGATGTCTTTGTGATGATTATGTTGATCCAGTTAGTTCTTTATCAGTCTTGGATTTGAGTAATAACAAATTCATCTTCACTACTGGTTTTATATGTTCATAACAATGGCATTATATCCTTGTTGATCAATCGTGTTTCTCGGCAACTTTTTCTTCTTGGAAATCTTACTCTGCTAGACATGTCTTTCAATCATCTTATGTGAATCCAAGATCCATTTTATTAAAGAAATAAATGATTTTAGTGATGCATCAAGTTCAATTATAGATGCATCATGTTCAATTATGCCTCTATTAAAATAGAGATGTTTTTCTTCTTACTCGGCTGGATATGTCTTTCAATCTTCTTAATGGACCAATTTCTTAATCCATTAATAATTGATGAAATGATTTTGATTATGCAAGTGAGATGCAATGCACTTCTTTTTGTGTTTTCTGGTGCAAATATTATGATGTGATGCATGGATGGATGAATGATGTGATAATGTTTTCTAATGTATGCAAATGATGATGCAACTGATGTGCAACTATATGAAAATGATGTGTTTTTGGTTAATGCCAAAATGTACTCAATCCATTAATAAGAGAGATAACCTCATTGTGAAATTGTTGCAGCTTTGGAAACCCCATAAAGCAAATGCAAAACTGACATAGATGCAATCTAACTTAATCATGCAGATCTAATATGCAAATGTTGTCATTGTAACAGTTGATTTGTCGTGCTTTTTATCATTATCGAGCCTTTAAAATGCTGGAAGTTAGTACACGCATCGATGACATAATGTAGAACATGATGACCTGAGTACTACTTCCATGATTTTTGATATTACAAGTTAACACAAGCATCTAAGTATAATTGAACCGAGATGTCCTAAGTATTCCTCACGTAAACAGACAAGAGTTAACCATTTTCCTGTGCAAATTCAAAATGTCATCAATGATACTTTGTAGAGCATGTCCCACGATGATTTGCACAGTAGTAGTGATCAACTCACAAACAACAGACAAAGAAAAATCATACTCCTTCCTATCTCCTCTAGTTCAATACATCATCGAGTTGCTCCAGAGATATGATAACAAAAATCAAAGTACAACAGTTGATTATTCATGCTTGACATGATAAAGCCATGATTCAAAAGGAACATCATCCATTTGAGGTTTGTTTTGATTGGATTGATTTAGTTGTTTGATATTTGATATGGATGGTTGATGTGTTCATGATGGTTATTGACGTTCAATTTTGGGTTGCACTATGATCATTGTGTTTGTTGTGTTGTCCTACTACGGTTTGTCTATTGGTTTAAGCTCAAAGTTTGTTGCCCCCAGTGAGTTTAGGATTTTTCCCCCAACCTAGGGTGAGACACGACCGCGATGCCAGGGTATGTACATGGATATTTCTGATGATAGGCAGATTAATGGCGAAAGTGAATGGTCGACATGCTCAAATAGATGGAAAAGCTAACCTATCACAAATAGTGCCTGTTGCCAGGTTTTCACTACTTGTTTTTATTGCGCTTTTTCAGATTTTCAAAAAAAAAATTGTCACCAAGATGCCTGTTTGCCAGGTTTTCATCAAGGTAACCATTTTTTTAGGACATTTTCTAATGTTTTTGTATTTTTTAGGATTTTTAAGATGAAATGATATGATATGACTGATTGAAGGAACAAGATGACCCACAATAGAGGTAATGCAACCATGGATAAATGATATATCAAAATGAAAGATTCACTACAAAACATGTCACACAAGCAACATATCTATAATGGTTGATTGAGTAAAATGTTAGGAATGATTGATTCCATAAGGCATGATGATGATAAGTACTTAGGATCACTGATTTTCTCTAAGTACGATAAGATTGATGATTGATTGACAAAAGATATGAGGATTGAATAATGTTTTACAGGTTGACTCAAATATGGTTTACATGATAAGATTCAAGGTTGCAAAGGGACATGATGACATGGATTTTGATAAGCTAGGAGATATGGAATGGAAGAAAGCAGGGATAAAGATAATAAATGGGATGATCAAGATCAACTAGATAGGATACAAACACAAGGCCCAAGTACTTTGCCCCTATTCCTCATGAAGACCAAGGAAGGGAAGAAAGGATGTATTTAGAAAGAAGGATGGAATATGGATAAGGCGAAGGATATGATATGAAAGATATGGAAAAAGTGAATAGGATAAGATATATGATGTTCAAGGATATCCTTAACTTTTTCAAGATCAAAGGTGGAAATGTAAGGAATGATAAGATGGATGAAACTTGCCCCCCAAGTGTAGAGTGCAAGAGGAATATGGAAAATAAGATATGGATGATAGGGAGATGGAGGAAGGACTTAAGCATCAAGTTTCACGACCAAATATCCCTTTAATAAACCATGGTAAATGGGAATTAGACTCATAAATGTTGTTCTATTAAAGGTATGATGGAATAACTAAGGACTTATCCAAAGGTTTGGATTAAAGGAGAATAATGGGGGATGAATGTTGGGTAATAGATAGGAGGTGGGAAGGCTTGCTGATGGATAGATGGGAAGGATTGCAAGGTCAACATTGGCACACACCTTGAAGGATGGTGGAGTGATGGAGGAAAAATGGATTTGGAAGGTGATAGGTTTTTAGATGGCAAATTGGAGGAAGCTTTTGGATTAGCAAATTTGGATGCCAATTTAGATTTTATTGCTTCTATGAGACTTTTTGGAATCCACATGACTTTTGACTTTGATTTTTGCTTTGTGGGCCTTTGTGGCCTTTGAGATTTTACTTTTTTCTTTATGGGTTTGTGTGGCCTTGGAAATTTTTCTTTTTGCTTTGATGAGCTTTTGTGGCCTTTTGAAATTTTCTTTTGATATGGAAGCTTTTGACATTTGGCACCCAAATTGCTTCCAAGAGCAATGTGAGGGGTGGATTGAGATGAATGGTATGGAGGTATTATGGATGAGTGAGTGTAGGTAGAATTTTGAAAGGGCATCAAGGGTATGTGCCTTTGTTGTTCTTGAGGAATAGGCTATGGACCTAGGATAGAGGGAAGGTTAGATGGACTAGGATGAGGACCTAGGATGGATGGAAGGTTTGATGAACTAGGATGAGGAACTAGGATAGATGGAAGGTTTGGTGGACTAGGACACTTAGGTATATAACCAAGGTCGTGATAATATGGATTTTGTTGGACAGAAAAGGGTTCTAGGATACCTTGTTCATGAAGGCCTAATCCTTTTCCTTTGTAGTTCATACTTTGACACATTTGTTTACCAATGGGATATGTGTTGTTTATGAAACAAGATGCGAGTCCATTTTGGGGAGGATATGATATGGATGAAAGGATAGGTGTTGGAAGTAAACCAGATCGGATAAAGGTGGAGGATCCCAATTTGTAGGTGTGTGGTTCATGGATAGCTTGTATAGGTGTGAAAGGCTCTTGACATGGGGGTGATGGAGTGTTTTGATCTTGAATTGGAAAATGATCACAAGGTGTAGAAGATGGAGTAGCTTGCTCTTTATTAGGTGTGGAATCATCATGAAGTGGTAGGAAATGTATATCTTGATCTTGATAAGGAAATGAATCATGAGATTTTATGGAAAGCATATCTTGGTCATCAGATGGTAGGACATCATTAGATAAGATGGAAGAACTATCATGCTCTTGGGATGCAATGGAATCATGAGATGATATGGATTCATTAGATGGGGTGGAAGAAGAACTTGGAAGGACACTTTTCTCTTGAGATGGAAAGGAATCATTGTGGATAAAAAGTGAAAGGAGTGGATCATCGTAGAATTCTTGAGAGATGGCGTCTTGGTCAAAGATTGGAAGAACTTGTGGAATTTTGATATCATTGGATGAACTGGAAAGAATGCTTTGATCTTGATGTGTAAAGGAGTCTATGCTAGCATGGTTTAGACTAAGATATTGACATGAATAATTGGATCTAGAATATATGATAGAAGAAGGTGGTTGGATGGAATCGTTAACTTGGGTGAAATAATCCTGAGATTTATTTTGGCTTATGGGAGATGAAGATAGATGCATGACATGGTAATATTTTTCAATATCATTTGTGTTTGAAGACTTTGATTTGGTTTTCTCATTTAACTTTTTCAAGAATTCAAAGAAATTGAACTTGGATGATGTAGTTGTTGGTGGAGAAGGTGTCAAGTCTGTATTTCTGTTAGATTGATAAGAATAGATGTTTGTGTTATCAATAGTTTTGCACCTTGCTGAATACAATATTCAGCAAACTACTGAAACATGGAAACCTCTTTCAGATGTGGGTGATCTACGTGAAAGAGGAATCTCTAGAGCGAGCTGGTTCTCCAAATGATGAATTCTATTCTAAGTGACTCTTCAGGAAAAAGGGTAGGAGGATAGACTGGATCTGAAATCTAAAACTGAAACTCTATCATTCTAAAAATAATGATTAACTGTAAGGAAATCCTGATAATAACTCACTCTCACCAACTCTTTAAAATTGAAATCTCACAATCTCACAACACAGGCAGTTCAACAGTGATTTATGCAAAGGTTAAGTTAACACAAGGCATAACCTGAACTAGCATGCAACTCCTGCAAATTTCTTGACAATAGTAAGAAAAGAAAAAGGATCCAACAGATTTGAATCACAAAACAAATACGATTACTATTCCAAGTCATGAAAAGGAAATGAGAAAGGAAAAACTCTGTTGTTTATTGAATGATGGAGTGGAACTTCTTAGAATCTGAGCACACATAAGTTTACAAGCTCCCCAGAATGTGCAAGGGCAAGAAACTCTAATCTGAACTGTTGACAATGGAGAGTTGAAAGACTAAGTCTATCAAAAGAACTCTCAGGGAAACCCTAATCCGAGCTCAAAAAAAGCTCCAGGAAAAGGCTCCAAACAAACTCAAAAAACTGCCTAAAAGCAGAAAAAAGCACAATGCTTTTATGATTACACTGTCAAACCTCTAAAAATAGGCAAAATTTGCTTTAAAAGCACAAAAAACACCTTATCTCTCCAAGATAAGTCTGGAATCCGACCAAGAGGAAAAGTCAACCAAGGATCTGCTAAAAATAACAAGAAAACATAAAGCAATTCATAGAATATCACTTTTATGCTTCTGCTTTACAAGATGCAATTTTTTTACAATTTGTCTATTTTTGCAACTCAAAGATTGGAAATCTTTTGCAAAAGAAAATCTCCTTATTTCTCCATTACAATAATTGATTTTCTCAAAAAATCATAAAAATACATTACATAATCTTCTTCTTATCAAAACTTCTCATTGATTTCTCATAAAACCAATTAAAATAAGAAACCCTAAAACCTGATAATTTGATCAAAACATTATAAGTCATCAACTATTCATCATTCCACCCTTATGTTTTCTCACAAAACAATAAAATAATGTAATCAAACTCCATGCTTCACTAATGCATAATATAAGTCTCAAAGACTTAACATGTCGACATCCTAGGCATTTGAATTTCGGCCTCCAAAGTATTAAGCTCAGTCTTTAACAAAGTCATAAAGCATGAGTTGTAATTTCGACCTCCTTTTGATATCCTCCACGTGCCTTAAATGAACATTCTGGATGATGATGGATCGAATTAGGGTTCGATCAAAACAAGGTCAAACCCTAATGATACTCACTTCCACACTTTCCACATGCAAGAAAGAGCTTTGCCGCCACCATGACTCTGTCAAACTCGAGCTCGAATGCTTAGAAGAATTATTCCACGCACTCCAGAGATCTGAGACTCCAGTGGGTAAGATTCGTGCCATCTGTATCATGGATTTCACTTCATTATTGAATAAAAGCAGGCCACTAAGGCCGCAGACTGTCATTTTTCCTCTTCTGACCTTTCCTTGTACTTGCTCTCCTCTGGCCACAACGAGCTCGAGCTCGAACTATGTAGTTCGCTCCATGAAAGCTCGACTTGTACTCTTGTTTTCCTTTACTGTGCAGAGGTAAGCTTCATTTAATGGTTTATTATGGCCTTGAGGCCGTGGGTTTACACATTCTAATATCTTTATTCTGCATTTCTGTGACTTTTGTTTGTTGTTATATGAGCTCGACTCTTGCTTTATGGATACTTTGGGAAGCTCTTGGCCGTGGCTAGAAAGCTTTCTCTACAGATTTGAACTGGTGAGCCACCGCTAGATACTCATTCTTCAGAAACTAAAGAAACTTTACTTGTGAAATTCTAGTTGTACTCAGGTCGTGCCAAAGGCGCACTGGAGGAGACATTTCCTTGACTTTTGGGCTCAACCCAGAACAAAAAACTATAATTATGTCAAATTGATAACATCTCTGCATATGGGTATCAAAGAAACTTCAATAAATTTGCATTGTCTTCCCTCTGTAATTCAACACAATTCTGGGAGCCTGCATTTGCTTTTCTGTGTTTTTCCTGTGCTCAAACTACTACTAAGGCTCGACCACCAGTTTGAGAGCTCGACCCTTTGGTTTCTGGATTCTTCATGAAGCTGTGGTTTCTGTCTCATGAGTGTCGCTATAGTTTTCCATCATCGAGGAGACCTCTCATAGAGAGCTTAAGTCATACTGAAAATCTTAACTATTTCCTAGACGCCAAGACATTGTGTAGTCGGGGTGGCATCTCACAGAGAATCTTGTGTCTTTCCAAAAATTCTTTATTATTTTCAAGTCGCCATGACATATCACTTTCGGGGAGACCTCTCAAAGATATCTCGAGTCATACCGAAAGTCCTTTTGATTAATTTTTTATTCGACCCAGAACATATTACCTACCATTATGCCAATTTAAAAGCATTTATGTTCGTGGGTATCACAGAAATTTTGAATAAGACTGCATCTATTGCTCGACCCAACTCAGAAGCTTGCATCAGTTGTATATCCTTTGCTTTTTTTTTTAAATCGAGATCTCACATGGGTTATCTTTGTAATTGATTTTTCTGCACTTTGAAACTAACCCTGAAAATGTGTATTCGAGATCCTTAAGGGAAACTCCATTTTCTGTGTTTGATGTTAAACTGAAAATGGGTCTTGGAACTATTAAAGAAAAATGCATTTCCTCTCTTTTGAAAGTTGACTTAGCACAAAAATCTTCACATTTTGTAAATATACTGCTATTTTCCTGTTTTAGCCCTTATGCTTAATCATTGAATCATAATGGACTGTACCTAGTCCTCTGTTCCTAGGCATAACCAACACCTCATAACCTCCTCTTAGTAACAAAACCGCTTGCTCCCTCTTTAATTTTAACACAACAGCTTTCACTTTTGTAACAAAAAGATACCTTGAATGTTTGTCTTTACTTTAACCTCCTTAGCATTCTGTACATCCTGAAAGAAAGCCACTCATTGCATCACTGTTGCTTGTTTAAATATGCCTTCAGAAGCATATAAGAACATGATGGAACAACAAAAATTTGTGTGCTTGTTCATACTCATTTGACTCATATACCCAATTTTCATTTTGGCATTCCTGTACATCTCTTGATAGTTGTATGACACCTGAACTTAATTCATAATTGCTTTCTTCTTTTGATAAAGCATCTGACCTCTTGTCACAGCATTGTCCTTGACATGGATCTTGAGAATGATTTGTATTTGTTCATTGCGAGGAAAAGGATCTCCATGCTTGTATTTTGCCTGTATTTTAATGTCTTTCTGACACTCCTGAACCTTATCATAGTGACCACTACCTTCTGTTTTGAACTCTATAGAGATTATTGAAACATTGTAACATCATGGCCACATGCTGCTCACTAGCTCATATGCATAGCTTAACAACTCAAAACTCATTTTGGAAAGAAAATTACTCTTCCCCTATTATCCTGGAATGATCTCCTTGTTATTACTTATTCATGATGTAGTACTTACTTAATCTGTCAGCTGGAACCAGAAATTCATCCAATACTCAACTGCACTGTCTGTGTTTGTATTCTTGAGCAACCTAGTACTCTTCATGCATTTTTATATTTCACTGTACAAAACTGCTCTTTAGATCTGTCCTCTTTGATGATGAAAATTAGAACAAAACATTAAGGCATATGTATGCCTGTTCACTATCCAAAAGAGAAATAAT
>VDFB02278367.1:0-107177 GCA_007258455.2 Sequoia sempervirens | reverse complement strand
AAATAGGTGGAATGGATAATAATAAGGATGGATGATAATACTAAGGGTTTGAATGAAGTGGGGCCTTCACACAAGTGCAAGGTTATTATAGAAAATAGATTACACATGATTCCAATTTGGTTTTCGTTATGGTACTTTCCCTTGGAACCATAACTTTTTTCACTTGTCGAAATTTTTTTCTTTGTACTTTTTTATTTTATTTTTGGTTTACAAAATCAAATCCTTTAGTAATGGATGCATTTGAGATTCATGATGTCCATAAGTTCATAAATCTCCTTTTTATCATACATGTCCAACTTATATTCTCTTGACCTGAATTTGACAATGATTACATATGGATCCAACCAATTAGGCTCAAACTTGCCTTTCTTTTCATGATCCTCATTGGTGCTTCTTTGATTTTGTTTAATCAAAAGGTCACAAAATTCAAATTTTCTAAATTTGATAAACTTTTTTTAGTTTCTTTATAGCTTATCTTGATATGTTTTCAAATGATCAAGTGCACTAAACTATTTTCATCAAGAAGTTCCAACTCATGAAGAAGTGCAAATTTTTATTCCTCGTCATAAATAAAACCATGCAAGGAGATCTACAAAATGTTGGGAAAATGTGTCTCAACCTTGCAATTACATAAGGTACTGTTGATAAGTAAGCACGAGGAGTGTAGGGGGTACCCCCTTGCGAGGGGTCCAGGGGCTATGCGCTCTGGCGAGGGCTCAAGGGAAGCGCCCCCGAAATCCAAATTTTATGTATATTTTATTATTATAAATTTGGACCATTCATCATTAGGTCTCAAATATGATGGTTGATTTTTTTTGGCTTAACTTTCCCTAGAAGGAAATCCTATTTTATGAGGGTGTTGTATTATATGACTATGTATTGTGATGTATTTTGAGAGTCTGATGCAGTTGTGTTGTCTTTGGATCTCTAGTTGGTGATACTCCTATGAGAAGCTTTCTCTACAAGTATATTCTAATCTTTGTGATTTATGAATAATATATTGGGTGGATTTTAGAGTGGGGTTTTTCTCCCGAAAGGGTTTTCCCCATGTAAATCACTATGTTGTAGTATGCATGATATTTATGTTTTTTTTTTACGTTTTTATAATTGTTGTAAAGATCTATAAATTTTTGCATTATCCTCTTCTCAAGATTAGTGTAGGAAGTTGTTTTGATACCTTAGCTTCCTTACACAAAAGAGGGTAGATTGATATTATTGGTCAAGACTGATTCAAATACAAATGCAAGGGGATAATTAATATCTCCTATGGGTGTGAAAATACTAGTAAAATAAGCGTATGAGGCAAGATAAAGTTGGTGATGTTAATCTTGACTAGCATTATTGACAATATTTAAAGTATTTTAATGAGGATTTTATTAGAATATTTGAATTGGAAATTTCCTTGAGGGTAATAGGGCATTGAGCACTTATTATTAATATGAAATTGGTCACATAGGCCTTTTACTTTGTTACTATTAAAATATTTACCATTATCAATGACAATGGTGGAAGGGATACCCTAACAACAAATGAAATTACTAAAGGTGAACCTAGAAAAAAAAATTCCCATTATGTATGTGAGGGAATGAATTCCAATCATTTGATAGAGTATTTAGTAGTTTTAATGATATGTTTGTGGCCATAAAAAGGAGGGATTTATCTTTCCAATGACATTGATCCCCCAAGTATAGAATGGACATGGAGTTGTTATTGGTTATAAACCTTAAGAATGTGTGTGGATGAGGCCTCAATTATTTTTACAAGCTATAGATCATATAACATACTAACAAGTTTCCTTTTCCATTGTATACCAATACTACCCTCTTTTGAGTAGTTTATTTGCTAGGACTATACCACTAATATTTGCTATGTAGATTTTTTTATGAAATACCTTGATCTCTAAATTAGTATCTTCCAAATTTAAAAATCTTAAAAAGGTGCCCTCATAGCCCCTATGATAGAGGGTGCACCCAAGGAGGGTGCAACAAGATACATTTTGGATGAAGTTTTACATTGGTTATGTGAGAGAGTGGGAGGAATGATATCATGGAGGTAGGTGTAAATGCCATGATACCAAGGGGAATTATGATGAGGTGATGTGCCACAAGGGATAGATCCAACCCCAACATTTCAACATATGAAAAATAAAAAATTATCTATAATTTCAACTAGGAAGATGTAAGAATTAACTATTCTAAAGGACTAAGAGAAGTCGTAAGCTTAACCATTTTGGGATTTTCCTCTATTCTAATGCTCACATCAATGATATCTTCAACTAGTAATTTAGAACCATTATATAACTATGTTGGATTAGGAGGAAGGTTGATTTACTTATCTATTATCACGTTAGAAAGGTTTTCACCAATAGACTCATCTTTATTTTCTTAATTTTGATTTTTTTGGTTTGATAGCACCTTGAAGAGGTTTTCACTAGGAGACTTCACTTTTCAATTTATTTTTTTATTGTGACTAAGTACCTCTTCCTACTCTTAAAAATATGCTAATGTGACTAGGTTGTTGTCAAAACATTATTTATGATCTCACAATAGGATACCATCATAAATTACCATGATTTTTGTAATAGCTTCATTATTTTGAAACTAGCACATAGGTATATTGTAACACTAGTATTGGGATACATTGTACAATGGTTATAATTTGTTGTAAGGAAGTATTTAAATCTTTCAATCATAATTCAACACCTCAAGGAAACCTCCCTTGGTCTTGTAAAGCCAGAAATGAAGGGGGTCTTACCCACCTCAACAATTGGTCCTTAGCTTCCCAACCTGAAGAAAAATTTATGGTGATTTTCCCATATTTTAACACCCTCAACACCTGGAATATTATTATACCTTAGGAATTTGGGGTCTACAACTCATATCACCAACACATCTGAGGGAAAATAAAATACATAGTAGGCCATATAACCCCCTACACATAAATCAAGGCATAATTTTTTTTTTAAAATGTAATCACTTAGTGCTTAGCACTTAAGCATTGAATGCTAGCACTAAGACTGGAATTCAAGGGCTTTAAGCCCCATGGCCATAAGGACACCTACAGAGCAACTAGGCTACCTATGGCTTACATAGATAACTAGTGATTTATATATTTCCAAGTGCTAACTAAGACTAGCAAACCATTGACCATGACCTCATCCACCCCAACTTCACCTAAGTGTTATCGAAGGTCCATGTCAACTAGAGACACCACCCATGAGCCACTTGAGAGCCACCAAGGCTCTTCCTTTGGCCTTTAAAGGGGCATTTTTCTCCATTTTTGCATAATTTTTTCCCTAGGAGGTAAAATTTTGCAAATTAATAGTGGAAAGAAAGTTGATTATGTCATGGACACAATGTTTTCCTCACTTTTTCAAAATTATGCTATTTTATACCATTTTTAGTCTCCAAATTTTACTTTTGTATGAAAATTTTGACAAGGCATAACTTTCACCTTGGTTATCAAAAATTTACAAACTTTTTTTATTTCTATTAGAATTTCACAAGGAATTCAAATTTTTATGTAGTTTTAAGATTTGGATTGCCTATGTTTCCAAAAATTATAAAAAATCACTCTACATTATAAATTGTTGATTCGACATCCAATCTTAACACAAGTTGTAATTCTCTTACACATCCTTATGGGGGGCCTATGTTTTAGCACTAATCATCTTGGGAGGGCATCTTATTGAATCAAGGGGGGTGTCTTGTGTTGTGTATTTTTTCACTTTCATATTTTATTCTCGTTTTGACTTTTTTGTTCGAGTGATCACATCTCTCACACTAAATTCATTCCACTTGAGTATTATTCATAATTATCTTAATAAATGGAAAATCAAGTGTAGATTTTGTGTGAAAAACACATACAACAAAATATTGTATGTGTTTTCAAATTGATGAAATGGAGCAACTTCTTCTCTATCATGGTATTTTCTTATCTATTAATCGAGTTTTTGTACATGTAGAGATATCATATTATCTCACACGGATATCTTGTGAGACATCACCACCATTTGGGGATGAGAAATGAAACCCCATAGATTGTATTGAGATCTCATCACATATTTCTACATTTGAATCCAAATTTGATATCTCCATGGCTTCTAGTAATTCTATGCACCTAAACATTGACATTAGTTTTCTAGATTTGTCACATTGGGATGCATTTCTACCAGACATCACATGCTTGTTTGTAGAATCCCACATTACAGTTTTAGATGACACTATTGAGGACATTTATCTTCCTTATGATGATAGTCACATCAATGTTGTTGTCACCCTATATCCATCTTTAGATATTTCTCTTGCCTTGCCTACATCAGATTTTATAATCATATATTCTATATATTCATTAGTTGGCATATTCAACTAACTCATCATCTATTTTGACATCATTTATAATAATACCAAATTCTCAATAGTCTTTTTGTCACCATACATCCATAAATTTTATACTTCCTATAAGTTATTTTCATAGTCTAGAATTGGATTGGACATCATTGAACATCACTTGAATACATCATGGGAGTCATCTATGCCTTTGCATGATGTGTAGAATTTAGAGACCTTCATTCTTCTTCTTTTACATTCCTATCTAGAATTGGAATTCTTCTTGTGCATATTTGTGGTGTTATTTATTCCCAATGGGAGACATGTTATTCATCATTCATGGATCATCTTTAACATCCAGTTTTGAGCATCTACCAACACTGTAAGCATCATTTTGAGGGGAGGCTACAAGGTTTCTCTTCTCATATTAGTTTTGGGAGGGAGCATTTTATCACATGTAGTTCTTTCATTCTCACACTTTTTGGGGGTCACATGGACCTTCTCTCTATCTCTACTATATAGAGAATATTTATTGTACTTATGTGCTAGAAATATTCCTTGGGGGGTCATCATGAGTTCTTCTATCTTCTTCACTTGTACATTTCATTGCACCATTTCTCTTTTGGAGAGGAGTTGTACTTCCCACTAGCTTTTCTCCATTACTTTATTTATAATAAAAAATTTAATTGATTACCTAACATGGCATAATAGTTAGGGCTCATCATATTTGCATCATTACTCCCTTAGTTGCACTTAAAGGCATGTTAGTGCAAACAGAGGTGTTATCTATCTAGCTAGTTTTTGGCCTACCTACGAGAGTCCTATTCAAACTAGATAAGTCTCCACTTAGGGACTTCTTTATTTTTGTCTCACTTCATGTGGTTGAGACACATGTATTCACCTTTTGAGAAATCTAGTTCATGCACATTTGACACATGCTCAAACATTTTTATTTGAGCTTAGATGTGTTGCAGACTTGGAGGGGTAGTCAGTCATTTAGTCCTACCTTCCTACCTCCTCTACCTTGCCTATATATGCAAGGCTCTCATTGCATAATTTCACACTCTTGGTGTAGCTTCTTTTGGAGAAATTATTAATGTAATTTTGTCTTCTTGAAATTTGTATATATCCTAGAATCACTAGTTTTCTTTTGTTAATGCATTTACAATTTTGTAGATTGAATATCTCTTAGAAATTTTTTGGGTTATACATATATTTTTAAATTTCTAACATCTAGGATCCTCAATTCCAATATGTATAAGTTTGGAACCAATAGGAAGTCCTTGAAATAAAATAAATTAATTAAAATGAGGAAACTTAGTTGGACTCATGACTAACTAGATATTGGTGAATGTACAATGCCAAATACTCAAAGGAGATTGAAATAACCATATTTGGTTCAAAGTAGGGATAACAGGAAAATGAGGTGAAATCCAACAATACCACTTTTGAGGCTTTTAATTGTAGAATGGTGTTTTAGTATACCATTTCTAATTTTTCTACCATGGTTTCAAACTGCAAAACCTAATATTATGGATAATATTTTGTAACATAACAACAATAAGCTCCTAGTAGGTTTCTTGGACTTAAGTGAAAAAATGAAAATTTTCCTTGGCTTCGGGCCGTGAGAGAAATTTCCTTTGTATATTTTGAAAATAAATCAAGAAGAGTCTTGATTCCTTTCTTGAAAAACCACAAGGTATGGATCTGAAGAATTTGAGCAAGAGGATGATCTTGACATGTAATAACTTGGGACCACTAGAGAGAATGTTGATTGATGGAAAGAACATTGTGGATTCTAGTGCCATTTCAAAGAAACCAAGGCCTCATGGCTTCCTAATATTTCCAAATTATTTTGATAGTAAAATTCACCCAAATTTTAACATGATCCTTGATAATGAGAAGGGTTTGAAGCCCAATGCCCATCCAAGAATGTTTCCTAAGAGAAACACTTGAGGAAATATAATGCCACACAAGTTTTTTTTAGCCTCATTACCATTAAGGGATCTATTGATCCATTTAGTACAAAGATCCATACCCTAGCATTGAATAGAAAGTAGGCACAAGCCTCCTAAGTCGTGACCTGGAGACAAAAAAGTCTCCCATTAAACCATGTGGAACCCTCTATGGTTCTTAGAGGAAGACCAAACATTTAATCGCTAAGAATCTTTTCAAACTTCTGGTAGGAGGATTTTGAAGGTACCCAACAAGAAGAGTAATACACATTTATGGCTACTAGAATTTTACAACAAATTTAAAATTTCCTTGAAAGAGATAAGAGCTTAGTGATCTAATAGGCCAACTTTTTTCAATTATGGAAATATTTCCTACATATAGTAACTAAAAAATCTTGTAAAGAAAAATGAATTCCCAAAATTCTAAAATGAATCAAGCCTAGGAGGCTTGGGGAGCATATATTGATGATAGCATTGAGTTATCTACAATTAAATGTTAGAAACAAAATATTTGTAATAGATATATAGATAATGAAGAGAATATTTTATGCTAAAATTCTCTTCCAAAAGAGAGAAAATAATCATCAACAAAGTTCCCATTCACTAATTAAGCAGAAGAATTAGGGAGAGAGATACCTTTGATCATCTATTGGGAAATTGTATGGGCAAGAAATTACCCAAATTCTTTAGTAGAAAGAATGTAAAGGGCAAGGGCTAAAGAGAAACCTTGGTGAATAAATTTTAAAATGCTAAATGCTAAATATTGATGATCATTAATAGTAATATAGGTTGAAGCATTTGAAAAGACAATTCAAACATATTGAATAAATTTGGGCCCAAAGCTAAGAGCCTTGAGCATAGCTAAAATAAAATTCCATTATATTGATCAAAGGTGTTAGAAAAGTAAATTTTAATGAAAATTGATAGATGTTGGGACCAATAGGCCCATTTTATACCTTCCCAAATGGAAAATATGTTATCGAAGATAAACCTAGATAAGACAAAAAAATTGTGGAAGGAGATGGCATAATTTCAAAGCTAGGGGCTTTTCAATAATCTTGTAAGACACATTCAATATAGTGATTGGGTTCCCATTACAAACTTCTTTGATATTTTTGGACTTAGCTTTGTCTCTTGATTGTAGATAAAAGGAGGATAGTCAAAACAATTTGGTTCTAATCCAACCATGGATATCTATGAAGATCCTGAAATTCCATATCTATACCCTTGTTGTACCTATAAAATTGAAGCAAGAAAGTGTAAAAAATTCATAGAGGAAGTGTTAGAAGCCAAACAAGGATGAAAATATAAAGTATATACCTGATTTGAAGACCTTGTCACTAAATATTGTTGTTGTTGTGTCACTTTCATGAACTTTATTTTATTATCCAAATTGAATAATCTATGAAGATGCCTTAAGTGAGGTCAGTCTATCCATGATTAAAAAGATAAATACAATGGACAATAGAAGGTTGTTATGCAAGTCCTAGTTATGAAACAATTACATTTTTACAAGTTTATTGTTTTTGATAAAGGAAAAAATAGATTTTGAAGGGACCTGGAACCCTTTAACAAAAAGAGCAAGGCTGTAGAAAAGACAGCATGCAACTAGCGAAAAAAGACCAGCTCCAAAACAAGACCATTCAAGATTTACATTTTACACTTTTCTTGTGGGAGCGGAGAATCATGTCGAAAGAAGGCTTACATTTTACATTTTACAAGTTTATTGTTATTTATGATGGAGATATGAGAATTAGGTGTAGCATGTGATTGATGAAGAAGTTTCTATAAAAAATTTACTTTTGTGATAATCTTAAAACCTAGGTGCTACCATTTCCTAGGCATAGAGGAGACTTCTCAGAGAAGATTGGTGTTGAGAAAAGTGAATTGTCCTTGAGAAAAACTTATCACCACTTATTAATGCCATGTGGACTTGAGAAAAGTTAATTTTTCTAAAATTAGAGAAACTTGTTAAATTAAATGTGAAGGTGGGGATGGGAATTTTTTTTTTCTTACTAAGGGAAGCTTGTTGAATAAGTTAGAAGGAGATGAAGACAAAGTCTTGGGAACTTGTGCTTACCATCAAATTTGAACATTTGAGCCATTGGATCAAATTGATTGTGAAAGTGAAAGCTTATTATAATCTAGTTGACTTGTATAAATGCATAGTTGAAATTATTTGTGAGAGTTAGAAAAAATAATTGGAAACTCAATATGTACTTGAATTTGAAATAAAATAATATATTTATAGAATTTTCTCATGGTTTTCTCCAAACTCTAAGTAATTATTTTTCATTTTCATCAATTATTTGATGAATATTAATGATTTTTTTATGTGTTTCATGTCATTCATTGTTGGAAAATTGTAAATAGTTTTTTTTTGGAAAACTTGAACACATTCAAATCATTTGTCTGATCTATCTCCAATCTATGTTGAAGATCATGTGTTTTTTGCAATAACTTTCATGGATAGTACTCTCAAGAGATTACACCTTTTTTAAGCTTGATTTTTTTTATTTTCATGATTAAATCAAGGATGGTTATGTTTATAGACTTCTAAATTCATTATCAATACTAAAATGTGGAAGACAACTTGATTTTTTGTCTTTTTTTTCTAAACCGTCTCTTTCCTTATCATTTAAATTTTATTTTTAGATCTAGTTAGTTTAGGATTAGAGTAGGATTTTAAAAAAATTATGTTATTATTATAAGGTTAAATTTTAAGTTTTCAAGTTGTATTATTTCTTATTATAAACCAAAATGTTACATTTTATAGTGGTAAATATTAGGATCAATTTATTAATACATAGCTAAATTTGAAATGTTGTGTGGGGGGGGAATCCCTAATGTTGGATATCTTTCCAAATCCTTATACCCTTGATTACAAAAAAAAAGATGGTCATTGATTTTTCTTGTAGATATCTAAGACTTGATTATAGAGACATTGGGATATTCAATTTCTATTTTTGGAGTTGATTCCTTGTAGCAACAGGTGAGGGTTCATGTTGAATTTTTACCTAAGTTGAGTAGTGTGTTAAAACATGCATCAATAATTTTAAATTGAAATCATAAAATAAATAATATAATATTGTACTTTTAATCCTTATTGTATAGAAGTTAAAATTGTACTGCATTTTTATTCAATGCAAGATCTCTACATCAGCCTTATTTATAAAATAGCAACATTTTCCACATTTAAGTATCTCAATATAGTAAGGAAGGTGGGGAAGGAGAGGCTATAATTTCAAAATCATAAAAAATTAAGATTAGATTGGAAGTATTATAATTGAGATACCATACATTTGCATGTGATAATGTGATAGTAATTCAAGGTTGAGGTTGAATATTAATTATAAGCCCTAGTTAAAAAATATAGTGATGTATTTCATACTAAAAATCAATAAAGTATTATTTTACATATTTATTTTTTGATGTTAGAAGTGCTAGTATTTGAATCATATTTTACAATATTTGGGAGTGTATTTGTTAGGCTACATGGTTGGATGATCCTTAGTTGGATCACTTTTACATGACTACATTAATATTGAAATATGTCTCACCAATTCATTTTTTTTCAAAATGATAAAATTTATATATAAAAAAATTAAGTCCATTTTAATCTTTTTGAAGGCCATACAATAACATTAGAACTAATTCCACCAAGTTCTAATCTTCAGATTATACCACTTCCATCTGGCACTTTGTCCCCCTAAACCTATTTGTGCTTTCCTTGTGGAAGAGACTTCAACGGTCACTCCTCCCCATGAAAGCCCCTTGAACCCCTGCAATGTGGATGCTACCAAACCTAGCTCTAATAGAAAGTTGACCCCTTCTTCCAAAAAAGATACACCTGACCCTAACCCTAAACCCTTGACCAAGAAAACTAAGAAGATTAAAACCACTCAAACCCTAAACTAGAAGTCTATGGTGGTGGGGTTGTGTGAGCTCAAAAACACACCTTAAAAAAAGTTGGGAAAAAATCCTAATGTTAATGTGATTGAAACCCCCAACAAAAAGAAGAAGAGGAATATTGTCAACTTCTATGTGGAGGAAGATACAGTTGATGAGAATGAGGGAAAAATAAGGGAAACTAACCCAAATATTAAAACTAAGAACACCAATGTTTGAAGATTCCATAGAATGGTTGGAAAGTAGGCCCCCAAGATCATTGTGGATAAAATTTCTAATGACTTCAAATAGGACAATAGGGATGATGAAAACAACAAGGACGATGAGGAAGAGGAAGCTGGTAAATTTAGTGAAGGGCCTAGCCTTTTTCCTAAGATCAATGTTATGCTCAATGAGGATTCCACTCCCACACATGAGCACAAGGAGGAAATTTTACACAACTGTGAGAAAATGACCCAAGAATGAAAGGCTATTATGACTAGAGAGAAAAATTTGGAAAGGAAGCTTAATAGCCTTTCTTTATTTCACACTCAAATTTATCCACCATTTTGCTATCACTCAAACCTTATTGCTTCAAGATGAGATTAAAAAACATGACATACCAATGGACCCCAACTCCATCTAGTAGAAGAAGGATGTTTTCAAATTCCTCATGGAGGAATGGGAGAATATACCCAAGTAGGGGGTTCTTGTGGGTTTTTGTTTGTTGTTTTCTTGGGTTCCTAATATGTTGTAATTTTGTTGTTAGTTTGTTGTCTTTGTTTTGGTTTGAGATTGTGATGCTATTTTTTTTTTGCTTTGAACTCTTTTCCCTTGGGGCCTTTTGTGTGAGGGTACAAAACCCTATAAATGTTGTTTATTATATAAAAAAATATTAGAAATATTTTTTTTAGAAAAACCTTATTGAATCATGATAATTAGCTAGTAGCCTTATACCACTAGAAGGGTGTATGAGAAAAACCCTTACTTTTAAATTAGGAGAATTTGGAAGATTCATCCTCCTTTCTAATATAGTTTCAACTCAATTGCACAATGATATAATGTGAGAACTAAAAGGAAAATTTAATTGATAGTTCTAATTTGGAATTGACATGCCACTCAATATTTACTTAGGATCACTCTTTCAAAATAAGAATAGCTTCCACACTTGCAAACTAAGATTCAACATAATAAAGATTATTAATATGGAAAAATAATTAATATTAATTAATATTTTATTAGCAAATTGATGGAATCTATTGGGTCCTCACCCATAAAAACTCAACTAGCACATGATTACATTATTGGTTGCAACTAAACACCCAACATCTAAAAGACCCTTAAATACTTCTAAAATAAACACCTCATAACTATCCAATCCCAAAACAATATTGTTAATAAAACCATGACAAAACCAATAGTCTTAGGGAGGGAGATTAATGTTGGTTCAAATATTCATGATCCCTTGTAAGAAAGAAGGGCTTGAATCATCCATTAAGAGCCACCCCCAAAAAATCTTCAACTTTCATTGTCAATATTTCTACTGTAGTTTCTACCCCTATGTTTAGTTGTGGAGACACAATTAACTCATGTATTCTTTCTTTCTATTTGAGAAATGGTGAGAATATCAATTGAGACTAATTTAATTAATTTGTCCTCTTGCGCTTGTATATCTCCTTTCAAATTTTCTACCTCCAATTTCACAATCAAGACAACCTCTAAAATCACAACCACATCATTTACAAATATAATACGAACAATAGGATGATCTTATTCCCTTGAGGGAGTTAAGACCCAGCCCAATGACATGTCCTTGCTTGTGTATTCCATCTAAGTAGGAAAGGATCAATCCACAAAAAATACCATAATTTCTCCACATGAATAATCATTTGGAACACTAGAATTTTATTTCCATCTTTGAAGATGGAAAGATCTTTTCCACTAAGAGATTTCAAAGATAAATTCATTTTAATTGATACATTGTGAAAAGCCATCAAAAGACATCCTCTACCCAACACATTTAAAAAATAGAGAGTTGTGACCTATGTCTTCAACCATACTAAATACCACCTCATCCAAATTTTGAAATTTACAACCTCTTCAATAAAATTGATCAAGACATCCTATTATGAATTTTTTTCCCAAAATAAAAAATAATAGTTTTTTAATATGTAAATAGCCATTTTGAATTAAAATTGAGATAAAATAAATTTATTTCTAACCCTTTGGTCAAAATGGATATAAAAAAGTATTTATTTGGAAAACCCTTCATTAAGGAATAAATTTACTCTTTTAAAGAGAGTTAAATATATATTATTTAAATAAAGATCATTGTAAAAATGGGATTAAAATGTAACAAAATATTCTCAATGGTTGTAAATCTTGTGAAATTTTTATAAATAGGGTGATAATATGACATCATGAACCTTTAGATCAAATGATCAAGGCATACGATGTATGTCCAACTAAAGGTATAGGTTATACCGTTGATGGTTCTTAACTAGAGCATGAGAAGAAAATCTTATAATTGATCCCTTCATGTGACCATTAATCTAAAAACCTTGATACCAATTCTTTCAAAAATGTGATAAACTATTAATAAAAAAATTAAATATTCCAATCTTAAATATAATTTAAATATTCTTTAATCAAAATTTTCAATTACAAAAAACTATTCAAACTTCCCTATACTATCCTCTACATAGTCCACATTTATGAAAAAAGTATATGATATGCTTAAAGAGTGCATCTTTATCTCACATTTTGTGCCCTCACCCTGATATTTGTTTGGAAGCATTTTAGTGAAAAATAAATTGGCACTGCAATAAAACATTACTATTTCATAATTAAATTAAAGGATTCTTAACTTTATTCATGAGTAATCAATACAAAAGATTTAGTTGGTGTTTCTCTTTATGTTGTGTTTCTAAATTATTTTTCAAACCAATCAATAAGAAGTTAAGGCTAACCACTAGATGTGGACTGTGTTATAGAAATACAGAACAATTCAACCTTTACATTTATAAAACATATGTGCAAATAGTCCAGAGAATGCATGGGACAATTGGAGGCTTGTTGGCTATGAAAATTCAATGCCTTCCATGTTTTACAATATTTACATAAGTCAGAAATATAATTAGAATTATTTTTTATTTTGCAGTTTAAATATTTTGAAGCAAAAATTAATAGGAAAATGAAACATTTGAAAGGTTTTTGGTCTATTGATAAAGTTGAATTAATTGATAGGAAAATGAAACACATAGAGTGAATTGTCTTTAATCTATTGATAAATTTGAATGGTTCATATCTATGTCACAACTATCTTGTACTTCGTAAAGAACTAAAAACTGGAAAAAAAATGGTGCTCTCTCATATTACACTTGTGGGTTATAACTACCCATAATTAGTTTGTGTAATTTTTAACAACTCCCTAATTATAAAGGTATTTCTTGGGAAGATGGTCTCCATAAGAGAATATGGTTCTAGTCAACGAAAAATAAAAGTATAACTTGGATAAGCCATTAAAACAAGGTATTTGTTCTTGGAATTATTTTCCTTTGTATCATGTTTGTCTTATTCTAGACAATCTTAAGGGGGGATGTTAATGAAAAGTAAGATTGTCTAGAAAAAAAATATTTTTCTAGAGTCTTATAAAGAAGCTAGAGTCTTCCACAAAGCTAGAACATTCTAGATTATTGGAGCAAAAAATTAAGAATGTAAAATCCTCTGGAAAGCTAGAAGTTTCTAGATTTTAGAAATCCCCAACTATAAATATGAGGATGTCCATTGTAAACAACACTATTGTAAATTGTTGGATTGAATGCAATAAAAAGCTAGATCAATATAATCTTCTTCAATCATTCCACTTTGTTTTATACTCCATTTTGTCTTGTTTGCTATTGTTAGTTTGTTTTATAGTTATTTTTGGGCCTATTTTTACATATTTGTAATGTAGTTTCTACCCCTATGTTTAGTTGTGGGGCCATAATTAACTCCTGTCTTCTTGCTTTCTATTTGAGAAATGGTGAGAATATTAATTGAGACTAATTGAATTTCTTTGTCTTCTTCCGCTTGTATATCTTCTTTCAAATTTTCTACCTCCAAATTCACAATCGAGATAACCTATAAAATTCCAACCACTTCATTTACAAATATATTAGGAACAACAAGATGATCCTATTCCCTTGAGGGAGATAAAAACCCATAGAATGGCTTGCCCTTGCTTGTGTATTTCGTCTAAGTAGGAAAGGATCATCCACAAAAAATTATCGTACCTTCTCCACATAAATAATCATTCTAAACACTAGAATTTTATTTCCATCTGTGAAGATGAAAATATCTTTGACGCTAAGAGACTTCAAAGAGAAATTCACTTTAATTAATCCATAGTGAAAATCTCTCAAATGACATCCTTCACCCAAAATATTTATAAAATAAAGAGTTGTGACCTATGCCTTTAGCCATACTAAATACCACCTCATCCAAAATTTGAAATTTGCAACCTCTTCAGCAAAATTAATCAAGACATCCTTTTATGAAACTTTTTCTCCAAAATAAAAAATAAAAGTTCCATAATGCGTAAATAGACATTTTAAATTAAAATGGAGATAAAACATATTTATTTGTAAAGCCCTTCACTAAGGAAGAAATTTACTCTTTAAAGAGAGGTAAATATGTATTATTTAAATAAAGATCATTGTAAAATGTAACAAGATTTCCTCAATAGTTGTAAATCTTGTGAGATTATTGTAAATAGGGTGATAATATGACATCATGAACCTTTAGATTGGATGATCAAGGCATATGATGTATTCATATGCATGTCCAACCAAAGATATAGAGTACACTTTTGATAGTTCTTAGTCAGAACATTGAACAAGAGGTTTAACTAGAGCACAAAAAGAAAATATTATGATTGATCCCTTCATGTGACTATTAATCCAAAGGCCTTGATACCAATTCTTTCAAAAATGTGATAAACTATTAACTGAAAAATTATATGTTTCAATCTTAAATATAATTTAAATCTTATTTAATCAAAATTTTCAATTAAAAAAATGACTCCCTATACAATCTTCTACACAGCTCACATTGCTGAAAAAATATATGATATGCTTAAAGAGTGCATCTTTATTTCCCATTTTGTGCCCTCATCCTAATATTATTTGGAAGCATTTTAGTGTAAAAAAAAAAATAACACAATAAAACATTACTATTTTATAATTAAATTAAAAGATTCTTAACTTTATTCATGAGTGATCAATACAAGAGATTTAAGTAGGTGTTTCTCTTTATGTTGTGTTCCTACATTCTAGTGTTGCTACATCATTCAAACCAATCTACAAGAGGTTAAGGCTAACCACTAGATGTGGACTTTGCCATAGAAATATAAAGCAATCCAGCCCTTACATTTACAAAATATATTTGAGAATAGTTTAAAGAATGCATGGGACAGCCGGAGGCTGGTTGGCTATGCAAATTCAATGTCCTTCATGTTTTACAACATTTACATAAGTCAGAAATGTAATAAGAAATATTTTTTAGTTATGTAGTTTGATTATTTTAAAGTATAAATCGATAAAAAAAATGAAACATATATAGATCGAAGGGTCTTTGGTCTATTGATAAAATTGAATCATTGATAAGAAAATGAAACACATGAATCCAAGAATCTTTAATCTACCGATAAAGTTGAATAGTTCATTTCTATCCATGCTAAAGCTATCTCTATACTTCATTAAAAAAAACTAAAAATTGAAAAAATTGCTTTCCTCTCCCATGTTGTTCTTGTGGGTTATGACTGTAATTGTTAACCACTCTCTAATTATAAAGGGATTCCTTGGGAAGATGGTCTCCATAAAGAGAATAGGATTCCAGTCACCTCAAAATAAAAGTAAGTGCAAAGGATAAGGCACTTAAACAAGGTATCTGTTCTTGGTATTACTTTCCCTTCCCACCTTCTGAATTTAGTCAAATAAACATATAACTCTTTTCACATAGTAGTTGTAAAGCAAATATCTTCAGCATTGATTCAAATTCAGAGCATTTGTTTTCAATGAACTTTCGTGTCTCTTTGAGAGTCTCTCGTTTTGAGTTAAAGGCTATCATTGTTTTCATTTTATAAAGTGAAAGTAAGTATTGAGTGATTGTGAGAAGAGTTGAATAAAGCCAAGACATTGGATGGTGTGAAAACTACTTTATCTTTATTACTTATAGAGTTCAATCTTTGATGACAAATACTCCACTATGCTTTCTTTAAATCATTAATGCTTTGTCCCACTTGCAACCTGCAAATCACACTATTTTCTTTTAAACCAGACCAGCTGGCATGACCCACAAGTTATGGAATTTTATGTTCCAAGAGAGACACTTAACTAATTTTGTTTGTATGGCCATCACTTTATTTATTTTGGGTCAAGGGTTAATGGGTTCGTGATGGCTAAAAGTAAAGTTTAATTGATGAATTAGAGATACAATGAATAGAAATCAGTATAGGATTCGAATAAATATATGAGTTATTAAAGGTAAAGTTTAATTGATAGAGATACAATGAATAGAAATCAGTTTTAGAGAAGGATTTGGATAAATATATGATTTGTTAAAAATAAAGTTGTATTGATCAATTAAAGATACAAAAAATGTAAATCAGTTTCAGAAAATGATTGGATGAATACATGATTTGCTAAAAGTAAAGTTTTATTGATCAATTAGAAATATAAAAGATAGAAATTGGTCTAAGAGAAGGATTCCAATAAATATAATAAATCCTTCATCCCATGAAGAAGAGAAGCAAACTTGAAGTACTTGAGCGAAGGCCAAAGATAATGGATGCATGATCTATTATTGTAAGAGAATAAATTATACTTATATAAATATTTAGGTTGATTATTTAATAAATAATATTAGAATAAACAATCAATTAAGATTTATGAGTTAAGATTGGAAATAATTAAATACAATATCTAGTTTGATTTTGAAGAAGAGAAAATGATGTTGAAGGTATTAGAAATGTGTTTGGCAATGCTCTAAAAATTAGTGCCCATTCAAAATAATGTTTAAGAATTCACAAATTAACAACAATTCTCTTTGGTTCATATCCATACTTGTGGATATGATCTATATGCATATCTAAGTGAATTGAAGAATGGGCATAAACATGTACCTATAGGAATGAATTGGAAAATAATTGACTAATGAAATCTATACTTTAATCTTCTAATGTCTAAATTGCATAAGGAATTTAATAGCAAATGGGGATCCTAGGCAACTAATCATTTAAGTAAGAAACATAAAATTAAATAAAAAGTAAAAAAATACAAAGATCGATAGAGAAGACATAGGAAAACACTTATAGAATAAAAAAAATACAAAAAGCATCATTCATTAGTTAGAAAACTTACATCAATGTTTGTACAATACAAGCATACAAAAACTTGGTTTTCATTGTTTCTCTTTTCGCTCCTTTGTTCCAATGGGCTCTCAACATTTTACAAATCTATGCATTATAAAAATGCATACCTCTCATATTCTACAATTGTCTCTTCGTACATATTGTCTCTATTTAAAGTAATCCAAGTGTTTGGTGACTTTTCACCTTATAACCATTTTTTGGTTAATCAATTTACTTATTTATTTATAAAGCCAAACCTTATAAATAACCTCTAATATGGAAAAAGCCATATTAATAAATTATAAGATTAAATATTATATTATTAGAACCTTATAAATGATATTTAGGAATGCTAACATAAAATGTGGTCTCTAATAAGCATTATTCTCTAACACTCCCCACTTATTGTTTATAGGAGTACATCCTATCAATTTCTTTTACAAAGAAAAAATAAAGATCCTTAGTCACACATGACTTATTTGACTAGCATGACATAAAATCAAATACATTTAAAGATGACAATCATACATTTCAAACTACATGATTGCCTCCTTTTCATTATTATCTCTCATGTTTTCTCTAATAATCTAGCATGACATAAAATCAAATATATTTAAAGATGACAATCATGCATTTCAAACTACATGATTGCCTCCTTTTCATTATTATCTCCCATGTTTTCTCTAATAATGCAAAATAGGCCTAACGTATATTTTTGGAGGCCTTTACAAAATAAAGAATCTCCACAAAACATAATGCCCCTCCACTCCACTCAAGTTCTAGTCACAATGATTTTATAATGAAAAAGAAATGCATATTATTAAAACCTTATAAACATTATTTAGGATTGATAATGTTAAATGTGTCCCCTAATGAACATACATTCTAGAAGAAAATTAAAAAAATTCCATTATTAGGTGTCATTGTCATGCACATTTACTGTCAATTGCAACTCCTTCAAGCCCAACATTATTTTAAAGTTACAAAATTTGGCACTCTAACAAGATTTTGTAAAAATATTTGTTACAGAATTATCAATGTAGTAGAACTGAAGAACAATCTTGTTATTGTGAACCTTATCTCTAATGATGTTTGCATGGACTTCAATTTGCTTTGTTCTTTGATGTTGAACAATATTTTTTGTAAGAGCTCCAAAACTTTGGCTATCACATATTAAGATGGTAATCTCCACTGTACTCATATGAATATCATGTAATAATCTCTTAAGATACATTTTTCTTTTTGCTTCTATTGTACTTCTATATATAACTTTTGCAAACAAGAGAATAATAGTTGATTGTTTGAGAATCACCAACATAGTTAGCATGATAATAACCAACTAATTTAATTTTTCAATGCAAGAGTATCAAAGACCATAATTAAATGTAATTTTAATATGATTTAAGCCATTTTGTAATGATCCACATATGCATCTTGCATGAATCTAAGTGCAATACATACTTCATAGGAAATACCAAGACTAAATATAGTGAGTTAAATTAAACTTCCTACGAGTTTTCTAAACCAAGTAAGATTGGTCTTTTCACATGAATGTTTAGGATTAATTTTGATTCCTACTTTAATAGGTACATAGTGGAAGTTTGTAGTCAATCCTTTTAAATTTTGATGAAAATCATGTGCTTATCTAGCTTGATATACTACAATAAAGTGATGATTTTTTAATATAGTCATTCCCCAGAAATGATGAATAATATCTAAGTCAATTGTTGAACAAATGAGTGATTTAATTTAGTTTTATAATTATGGATTAAAGAGCTAAAAATAATCATAATAGTGAATTACATAAATAATAATTATTTGGCCATCTTCAAATTTAATAAGGAGATTATTATTAGTATAATAGTTAGTGAATCCAAGGGATGAAAAACTATTAATTTGGGCATACCAATCCCTAAGAATTTTTTTTAAAACATAAAGTGACTTTTAATTTTATATGCATAATTTTCTTTGTTAGGTTGTTCAAAACCTTTAGATTGAGACATGTAAATCTAATCACTATATAAGAATGCATTTTTAACATTTATTTGATGTATTTATCAACCATTTTGAGTTGTGAGAGAATGCTCACTCATGTGTATTAACTCTCACCTTATCCTAACTATTCTATGATTGGTTTAAAGTTTTTAGTGAGATGGTTTTGATATGGGGTTGTTGTAGGAGGGATATGTACCTTACTAGATCACACATACTTTGATTGATATATGTTACTTTGTATATAATCTTCAGTATCATATTTTATGTCTTTCTTAAGTGTGTGGGATATAGAAGTAGGTGATTGGTTGCTTGGAATTGGACATAAGTCCAAGAATTAGTTCTTGATAAAGTACCATAATCCAATTGTGAATTTTGTGTCATAAGCCAATTATTGCAAAGTACTAGTCGATGGTAGTAAAATTAAGTTTAAGTAGAACTCACTATAACCCCTCTTTAGCAAATTCCTTTGATCCTATTTGGATTATCCTAGAAATAGCCACATTTCATTGAATATTTGAAGGCTTGTCTAATGGTGCCTACCATGGACAAGACCCAAAATTTTACAGCTCATTTCTCCTCAAAGACATAAGATTTTCATAGTCCATATTGATGAGAGTACTTTTTGTTATTAAATTATGTATGATTTTCTTACATCAATATTTTGGATCACGCTCTATGATCCATCATCAAGATGAAAAAGAGATGTAGTAGAAGAATGGGTGATTGCAAACCAAGATAGGTTAAAAAGAGTTGGGGTAAGGGGAGAGGTTGCATGAGAATCAAGAATATAATTTTTTAATGTTTGGGTGGAAGCTGGAGGACAATCTCTAAGCTGAAAAACCATAAGAAAAATACTAAAATTATATTTTTATAACATCCATAAAGTAATAACAACCTTTTAAAATCTAATATTAAAGATATATTATAAGAATATAGTTATAAAGAAACAAAGAAATATTCAAATAAAAAGGTTATAAAAAAGATAAAGATATATCTTTCAATTAGATAATCTATATGTATAACTATATTCAAATTTATATTATTTAAAAATATTTTTTTTGTATTGACTATTGTTTACAAAAAAGAAAGTTATATTGCATGTAAGTCAACTGACTGAAAAAAAAATCTAATATATCGCATATCTTACCTATATCAATATGTTATTTTGTTCTTTTTACTACATATCATTTCACATATTTTAGTATAAACTTATTATTTTGATATTGTTTTTAAAGGTTTATGCTTTCTCTATCTTGTTTTGGGTCTTTCCTCCTCTTGTTGGTTCACTTTCTAGCATAACTTCTTTCGATCCCCATTATTGCCCAGATCTCTCTCCAATTTTGCCTTATACTTTTTGTTATGTTTCCTTTGAAATTCCAAGTAGTTATTCATAAACGGGATGTCCTCTTTATTAATAGGTCAAAGCCTGACATATTTGTCCTCTACCCTGTTTACCTCCACCTTTTCATTTTTTTCAACTTGGAAATTTTGTTTTAAAAAATCTCCAACGTGACTGTCACTTGAATTGAAACATTAAAAGAAATGAGTCTTCTTGTAAACTCAATATGTAATCTCTTCTTTCCTTGGAATTGTTACCAATTTTTCGCCAAAGCTCAATTGGTGGAGTTCGCTGACCATTATTATATCTTAAGGTGAAATTAAAAATTATGCTTAAGTGTTGTTTGCACTTTGTTCATTATTCTTTAAGCGACAGTCATGCTTTAAGAATCATAATTTCAGAGGTGTTATTCAAATGTTCCAAGATTAAATAAAGTACAGAATTGAGCATATAAGCAACAAAGCATTTCAAATGCTTTCATTTATTTCATAGAATAATTCATATTTACATAGCTTCATTTCATTGCAAGAATCCAAATGATATTACAACATTGCAATGAAATGCATTTTCTTTTCAAATGAAAAGCATAAAGATGAAATCAAATATCCACACAAGCCGTGGATGTGACTGTCACAGTGCATCATTAATAGCACGCTACACTATGGAAGATGCGAAAGAATAAAACACATAAGTAACAACATAATCATCATTGCCTGTTTTGGCCGATGGTCGACGCTAAATGGTGCACCTTTGTCTTCTCGACCTCCATCAACCTGTAAGATAAAGGAAGGAGATGTTAGAGGCTCCAATTATGAAGATACCTATATGAGTCACCAACAATAGTGCAGCCTACTATCAATCATACATTGAAACAATCAAGAAAAGTACAAAAGAAATGAGCTAAAGGAGAAATATCAACATGATCATCATATTCTGTTTTTATACTAACATTGTTTGTTTCCTTGTGTAGGTATAGGTAAAATCACGATGTTGATCATTATTTGAAGACCAAGCATGTGGAGAAAAATGGGCTCCCACAAGGGTAGAGATCGGCATGCTGCCCTACTCATTATAAACGGGTTGATTTAAAGATTACATCATCATATATTCATCAAAAGGAGTGATATACAACTGAAAGAGTAAAGCATAGTTATCTATCAAGCTACTAAACTAGATGTGCATTCATAACAATCAGGTTAATGCTTTATGATAGCTACAGGTGAACAGTGAGTTTAATTCACTCAATCACTTAACCAAGTACAGTTATATCAAACATTGTTGTATGGTTCACATTTTGTGTTGTCTGTTCATCATAATCATATATGTCATGCAAATTTTAGTTCATCGGTTTTCTTTCTTACAACCAAGGACAATGAACAGGCATACATTATGACTTAATGAAGAGTTTTGATTCAATTTACATCACGGAAGAGAACAGATTTATGGAACAGCTTGTTAAGTGGAGCATAAAAATGCATGAAGAGTGCCAGGTTGAATCCCAAGAGTATGAAAGACAGACGTTGCATTCAAATGGTAATACACAGTCAGTTCCAGTTTGGCTGACATTGGGAATTGCATGGTGATAATGAGCTTTCCAGAATGACAAGGAAATGACAAGCATAACAAAGGTGTCCTGGAAGTGTTAATCAGGCACTAAAAAATCAAGGAAAGTTAATAAGGAGGCAAAATCAAAGTGGCCTAGAAAATATAGATGCCACTATTCTCATTAGCAAATGTGAAGTGCAAAGACAGAAGCAAGGGCTTTCTGAAGATCAAATATGTGGATCTTCATCGAATACAGTGTGTAGGTGCGGTAGACAATTCTTTTTTGGATGGACGGTGGAGTAAAGTAATCCAAGTTTTCATTACTTTAGAATCTTGTTTCTGCATTTGTCATGTCTTTTTTTAAGCAAAAATAGAGTAGGTAAAGGTCATTTCAAAAATAATCAAATGGGTGACAGAGCATAAGGAAGGGGAAAAAGTGTTTCTGAAAGTTCCAATTTAGCTGAAGGATGAAATACAATTGTCAGAACTACAATACTTTAATTTAAATCTTTGCATGAAGTCAAAACAGAGTTGAGATGCCCGCTAGTCTGCAGATTCAATCCAAAAGTTCTATGTGCGAAGAAAACAGTATGGAAATAATAATGCATTCAGTAATACATTCAGAGGTACTTCTCTTCACAACGAACAAATACAGGAGTATGTTTAAAAAAGTAAAGAATTTGAATGCTAAGAAGCCCATTTTTCAAGAAATTAAATGAACAGTTTTCTTCATTTTAAAAAAGCCGACATTGGAGTTTTGAAATACAGTCCAAATTTTCACCATTTCCAGTTTACCCATATGGGTATTTTATCAGAACAGCAAGATAGGAGTTTCTATCACAGTCAATAACCCATGTATGGTTTTCAGCAGTGATACAACATAAATGCATTGTCTTCATAAACAACAATACCCATACGGTGAGATTTTAGGAGTACAGAATATCAAAACAAAAGACAAGTTGGGTCGAGCCCAGAATTTGAATGCATAATAAAATATACAGATTTTGTTATTTTTCGTATACCCACGTTGGGGTTTTGAAAAAGGAACAGAGTTTATAGATGTCATGGTGAACCATACTGGCTTTCAACAGAAGGTCTTAGAATAATCAGAGTTCCTTCAAAATAGAAAACACCCACATTGGGTTTGATCCACAGTAAGAATCACAAGAAATTCTGATTAAATGCATGAGCTTAGCCGCGGCCTGGGTGATGGCCCCTAGTTTTACAATATAATCATCTTTTACAGAGAATATAGAGCTCTCACAAGTTTTCCTTTGAGCAGAAATAAGTAAAGTCTTTATTTGACAAGGAAAGGGATCAAGAAAGACAATAACTTACCATTCTATGCATATAAGAGAGACAGCATGTTGCGGCCAAGCTTGCACAGAGCTTTAACTCATAGCTCGAATTCATACATGGCGGCCAGCAAGAAACAAACAAGTACAGGAAATGAAAATTCATTAGTCCAACTTGCTACAGCCGCGGCCAAAGAGGCTTTACTCTCAGCAAAATACATGGAGAAATGAAACATTCACCTGCCCATGGTGTTGAAAAGGAGCCTTCATTCAAATTTTCAAAGAATCCAAAGAGAAATGCCTAGTTCGAGCTCATATATGGCGGCCCAGATTAACAGAAAAAAAAAACAAACACAGAAAATGAGCCAAATGCATCGGGTAAGCTTGCTATAGCCACGGCCAATGGAGCTCTTTTCCATTAAAAGGAACCAGAAAAGAAGCAAATAAATGACAATCAAGCTTACCATGCCTAGCAGAGACAAAATCTGGCAAATTTTCAACCACAATGGAGCTCTAGTATTCTTCAGAAAACGCAGATGGAGTATCAAAACCCTAATTTCTCACATGGTGGCGCATTTCTTTCAGGCAGAGCATTTTTCCCAAAAGTCAAAAAATGCAAAATGGTGAATTAGGGTTTACCCTTGTTTTGTTGTGCCCTAGTTCGAACTTAGGTTTCTTTTTTTGCAAAGTTCAATATGGCCGATTTCACATGCTAGGTCGAGCCATGAGGAGGTTGGAGTGACCGAATTTTTGTCTAAGTCTTTTGTTATTCGAAGACTTTGGGACTTGGTCGTTGCCTTAGTAAAGGAGGTAAGTGATTTAAGGCTTTTAATTATTTTCAAAGGTTTTGAAAACATCATTCAAGTTTTGGAGAAATTTGCCTTGAGAGTAAGCATATGCATTAGGTTATATCTTCATTGATTTTAAGAAATCAATTTTAATATCCATGCATATCAATTGTTTTGATTGATTTTTGAGAAATCAATTGTAGATTGGGAAATTATTTTTCAGGGAAAGGAGATATAGATAGGAGATGTTGATATTTTTATGATTTTTTTAAGAAGAATCAAAGCATTGTAATGAAGAGATAAGAATGTAATTCTTTTGCAAAAAGATTTTATAATCTTTTAATTGCAAAATTAGACAAATTATAAAATCTGCAACCCTGTAAAGCAGAATCGTAAAGCAATCTCTTATAAATTGTTTTATGATTTCTTGCTATTTTTAGCAGATTATTGTTGACTTTTCCTCTTGGTCGGATTTGGGTCTCTTCTTGGAGAGATAAGGTGTTTTTCTGGCTTTTAAAGCGGATTCAACCTATTTTTAGAGGCTTGACAGTTTGATCATAAAAACAGTATGCTTTTTTCTGCTTTTATGTAGTTTTTGAGACAGTTTGAAGCTTTTTTCCTTGAGCTTCTTTGTGAGCTCGGATTAGGGTTTCTTGAGAGTTATATCTTTGAAAAGACTTAGTCTTTTGGGGGCTCCAGCTGGGTAGAGATTTCAGTTCCTACTCATACATAATTTTTTGTTAGTGAACCCCTTTTGTACTCAGTTTCAGATTATGGTATTCTCCTTCAGTTGAATAAAGACAGCATTCCTACTTCTCGTTTATGTGTTTACTTGTAGTTTTAGTTTGATGTTATCTTGTGATTTTTGTTTACAAAATCCTTGTTATGTCCTTAGACTGTAATTCTTAATGCAGAAAGTTCAAAATACAGGTTGCATGTTGTACTTAAAGTCAGGTTTTCATGCAAATTATTTATGTATCAATTGTTCATGAGAGGTTGTGAGATATTGTGTTTTTTCTTAAAGTTGTTGTCAGGAAGAGATCAGAATCATCATTAAATCATTATCAGGTTTTGAAATTCATCTGTTAGTCATAGGTTTTAGTTTCAGTCATCTTTCTATCCCTTTTCTTAGAGGTTATTTAGAATAGGATTTATCATTCGGAGAACCAGCTCACTCTGGAGATTCTTTCTTCGCTCAAATCACCCACATCTGAAGGAGGTTTCCATGTTTCAGTAGATTGTTGAATATTGCATTCAGCAGGGTGCAAATCTATTGACAACAGTTTTTGGCACGCCCAGTGGGACTCTGAAAATCAATTTCAGAGAAGTTTTAACATTTTAAATTTGTTGTTTGGTGTATGTAGCAAGTTATTCAACCTTTTGGAGGCTCATTTCAATATACCTGGCGACTCTGTTCTCAGTTTTTGTATGTAGATCAAGTGTTGGTGTTTTTAAAAGCCTAGCTTTTTGTTGTTTTCTAGCTTATGAATGAATGAATATGTCAATATTTCATGACCATGCATCATATCATCTGCCATATCATGAGAGCCTTGCTTTTCCATCTCCATATCAGCCATATTTGAATAATCATGCTGCTGGTTTCAATTCCATGGCTTTTCAAAACCAGCATACCCAATATAGTTACCACCCACCCACCCCTGCTTCTTATTCATCTCAGCCCTCATATGTTCAAAATCAATCCGAAGAGATTGAAGACTTCAGCTTCAAAGATAAATTATTGAACTATGAAAGGCGAATGAATGAAATAGATCAGCAGGAGGGGATTACAAGTATAAAGAACACACTGTTTGATTACATGAGTCACCTGGAGGAAATCAAGAAGAAGCATGAATATAATCAGCACCAGGAGGAGCTGGCCTATCTTCGTGAGCAGGAGTTAGAGGCCAAAAGAACACAATTTGAGGAGGATTTGGAGAGGGAGGCAGCTGCACAAACGAAGCTTCTGCTTGCTCAATATCAAATGCATGAAGCCCAAACAGCTCCTGCCATCTCAGAACATCCTATTCAAGAAGAGGTTTGTGAGTTTAAATTTCCAAGTTTTATGAAAACTGAGCCTCCTAACCCTACTAAAATCTAAATTCCTAGCTTTAGATATTTTTCACCTTTGCAAGGACCTAGGTTACAACATTCTGAACCTATGAGCATTTAAGACCAGTCCATTAGAGAGCAGCCTCTTTTCCTCCAGGAGACTCCAGAGATTCGCCAAGTTTCTCAGCTAGATAAGTCTAATGGTCCTGCCACTACTTGCCTTTATGAGAGTAGATCTATTGTCTTGGAAAATGACTCATCTTTCGCCATGGAAGAAGCTAGAAGAGTAAATTTATTGCATATAGCTATGGAGGAATATTGTTTGCAGCAACAGAAGATTGAACGAGAAGAGCCTTGTTTTGTGGACGACAATGGAAATTTTTCAGAGGAACAATTGCTGCAACATACAGAGCAGGTGGTTGATGCTGATTGCACTCCTTTCTCGACTGAACCTAAGAGTGTTGCATGTGCAGAGGAAGTTGATTCTTTGAAATAGCAGAATATCGATGATTATTTCGAAGTATCCAGTTGGTACAGAGATAAAGAGGACCTAGAATGTTAGGAGCAGTTGCTGCAGGAGATAGAGGAGACTATGTTTGAGGAACCACAAATTCAAGATCAAGAAATGGCCGACAACTCTCATGTCTGCCTGATCTGTTCAATGAGTTACCATTTTTTGTGGATAATGAGGAAATCTCATCTCAGATTACGCCCATACCCGCTCTAGAACAACAGGAAGAAGTTCAAAATTCTAATGTTTTGATACCTCAGAGGAGCTGTAGCAAAGTAACTAATAGTCTTCCTCCACAAGAAACTGAAAGTGAGAGGGAAGACGACATGTTTTGGGATGATCTTGAGGCTTTTGTTTCAAATTTAGATACCAAACACTCATCTTTTGAGGGAGAAGGTGTGGAGCAGTAGCTTGAGGAGACAACAGGGGGTGTCCAAACTCGAGGTGGGGAGAGCATGGCTATCGAATGTCAAAATCCCGATAAGCATGATACAATAGTTCAAATAGAATGAGATCAAGCTGCGCATAAGCATGACACTACTGTACAAGGTAATGGCATTGATATCTTTACAAGTTTTCAAGAAAGTAGTCAGGAGGACACCTCAAAGCCTATTATGCATATAGAAGATAATGATGGGACCCACGAGAACTTGTATGCTAATATAATTGATGAGTTTTGCGCAAGGTTGGGTGATCTATTTTCAAAGGATCCTCATCAAAAGGATAAGATTGAAGTAGTAGGTAACCAGCAAAGAACCAGAGGTGCAAGTTCCGGTTTCACACTTTCGAGAGGCTGCCCCATCAGACATCTAGCCAAGGTTGTTGGCAAGACCCAAAGGATTTCCAGTGCACCTAAGGATGAGGTGGCAGTCGAGGGGCAGCAAATCCCACTTATTCATTCTGGGCAAACTAGAGGTATGCTTGATCAGATTCACATGATCTGCGTCTTTGATTGTTATTTACAAGTTGCAACACAACAATGTGTGAGAAGTATCCTCATTTTCCACCTCTTAGTGCACATTTGTGAGCATGCAAAGTATCCTCGGTTGACTAGGAGAGGTAGTTATTTTTCAAAACCCGTACATGGTTTTGTTTGAGTACCTTTTCCACTAGTTAGTGTAGAATAGAATAGTTGCTGCAAATAAGTGCATTATGCACATTTCTATTCAGTAGTTTGGCTTTCCCTAAGCGTTGTTGCGCATGTTTTGTTAGCCATTAGGGCCTGTTAGTTTACTTTCAGTTCAGTTTTGTTCTCTTTTGCTACTGTCTGGAGTGTTGTTGTTCAAGTTTATGAGTTTCAAGAAGGGACAGAACTAACTCTACGCCCAATGGATTGTTTTAAGGCCATTGATCTATGCTTAGAAGGCAAGCATTTAGCGGAAATTTCCAAAATGTTACCAATTTTTTGCCACAGCTCGATTGGTGGAGCTGGCTGAACATTATTATATCTTAAGGTGAAATTACAGATTATGCTTAAGTGCTATTTGCACTTTGTTCATTATTCTTTAAGCGACAGTCATGCTTTAAGAATCATAATTTCAGAGGTGTTATTCAAATGTTCCAGGATTAAATAAAGTACAGAATTGAGCGTATAAGCAACAAAGCATTTCAAATGCTTTCATTTATTTTATAGAATAATTCATATTTACATAACTTCATTTGATTGCAAGAATCTAAATGATATTACAACATTGCAGTAAAATGCATTTTCTTTTCAAATGAAAAGCATAAAGATGAAATCAAATATCCACACAAGCCGTAGATGTGACTGTCACAGTGCATCATTAATAGCACGCTACACTATGGAAGATGCGATAGAATAAAACACATAAGTAACGACCTAATCATCATTGCCTGTTTTGGCCGATGGTCGACGCTGAATGGTGCACCTTCGTCTTCTCGACCTCCATCGACCTGTAAGAGAAAGGAAGGAGATGTCAGAGGCTCCAATTATGCAGATACCTATATGAGTCACGAACAATAGTTCAGCCTACTATCAATCATACATTGAAATAATCAAGAAAAGTAAAGAAGAAATGAGTTGAAGGAGAAATATCAACATGATCATCATATTCTATTTTTATGCTAACATTGTTTGTTTCCTTGTGTAGGTATAGGTAAAATCATGATGCTGATCATTATTTAAAGACCAAGCATGTGGAGAAAATTGGGTCCCACAAGGAAAGAGCTTGGCATGCTGCCCTACTCATTATAAATGGGCTGATTTAAAGATTACATCATCATATATTCATCAAAAGGAGTGATATACAACTAAAAGAGTAAAGCATAGTTATCTATTGAGCTACTAAACCAACTGTGCATTCATAACAATCAGGTTAATGCTTTCTGAAAGCTACAGGTGAACAGTGAGTTTAATTCACTCTATCACTTAACCGAGTATAGTTATATCAAACATTGCTTTATGGTTCACATTATGTGTTGTTTGTTCATCATAATCATATATGTCATGCAAATTTTAGTTCATCAGTTTTCTTTCTTACAACCAAGGACAGTGAACAGGCATACATTATGCCTTAATGAAGAGTTTTGTTTCAATTTTCATCACGGAAGAGAACAGATTTACGGAATAGCTTGTTAAGTGGAGCATAAAAATGCATGAAGAGTGCCAGGTTGAAGCCCAATAGTATGAAAGACAGACGTTGCATTCAAATGGTAATACACAATCAGTTCCAGTTTGGCTGATAATACAAATGCAGTTGGCTGACAATACAAATGCAGCATTGGGAATTGCATGGTGATAATGAGCTTTCCAGAATGACAAGGAAATGACAAGCATAACAAAGTTGTCCCGGAAGTGTTAATCAAGCACTAAAAAATCAAGGAAAGTTAATAAGGAGGCAGAATCAAAGAGGCCTAGAAAATATAGATGCCACTGTTCTCATTAGCAAATGTGAAGTGCAAAGACAGAAGCAAGGGCTTTTTGAAGATCAAGTATGTGGATCTTCATCCAATACAGTGTGCAGGTACGGTAGACAATTCTTTTTTGGATGGACGGTGGAGTAAAGTAATCCAAGTTTTCATTACTTTAGAATCTTGTTTCTGCATTTGTCATGTCTTTTTTTAAGCAGAAATACAGCAGGTAAAGGTCATTTCAAAAATAATCAAATGGGTGACAGAGCATAAGGAAGGGACAAAAGTGTTTTTGAAAGTTCCAATTTAGCTGAAGGATGAAATACAGTTGTCAGAACCACAATACTTTAATTTAAATCTTTGCATGAAGTCAAAATAGAGTTGAGATGACAGCTAGTCTGCAAATTCAATCCAAAAGTTCTATGTGCGAAGAAAACAGTATGGAAATAATAATGCATTCAGTAATACATTTAGAGGTACTTCTCTTCACAACGGACAAATACATGAGTATGTTTAAAAAAGTAAAGAATTTGAATGCTAAGAAGCCCAGTTTTCAAGAAATTAAATGAACGGTTTTCTTCATTTTAAAAAATCCCACATTGGATTTTTGAAATACAGTCCAAATTTTCACCATTTCCAGTTTACCCATATGGGTATTTTATCAAAACAGCAAGATAGGGGTTTTTGTCACAGTCAATAACCCGTGTATGGTTTTCAGCAGTGATACAACATAAATGCATTGTCTTCATAAACAACAATGCCCATACGGTGAGATTTTAGGAGTACAGAATCTCAAAACAAAAGCCAAGTTGGGTCGAGCCCAAAATTTGAATGCATAATAAAATATACAGATTTTGTTATTTTTTGTATACCCACGTTGGGGTTTTGAAAGAGGAACAGAGTTTATAGATGTCATGGTGAACCATACTGGATTTCAACATAAGGTCTTAGAATAATCAGAGTTCCTTCAAAATAGCAAACACCCACATGGAGTTTGATCCACAGTAAGAATCACAAGAAATTCTGATGAAATGCATGAGCTTAGCCACGACCTGGGTGATGGCCCATAGTTTTACAATATAATCATCTTTTATAGAGAATATAGAGCTCTCACAAGTTTTCCTTTGAGCAAAAATAAGTAAAGTCTTTATTTGACAAGGAAAGGGATCAGGAAAGACAATAACTTACCATTCTATGCATATAAGAGAGACAGCATGTCGCGGCCAAGCTTGCACAGAGCTTTAACTCATAGCTCGAATTCATACATGGCGGCCAGCAAGAAACAAACAAGTACAAGAAATGAAAATTCATTAGTCCAACTTGCTACAGCTGTGGCTAAAGAGGCTTTACTCTCAGCAAAATACATGGAGAAATGAAACATTCACCTGCCCATGGTGTTGAAAAGGATCCTTCATTCAAATTTTCATAGAATCCAAAGAGAAACGCCTAGTTCGAGCTCATATATGGCGGCCCAGATTAACAGAAACAAAACAAACACAGAAAATGAGCAAAATGCATCGGGTAAGCTTGCTACAGCCGCGGCCAGTAGAGCTCTTTTCCATTAAAAGGAACCAGAAAAGAAGCAAGTAAATGACAATCAAGCTTACCATGCCTAGCAGAGACCAAATCTGGCAAATTTTCAACCACAATGGATCTCTAGTATTCTTCAAAAAACGTAGATGGAGTCTCAAAACCCTAATTTCTCACATGGTGGTGCATTTCTTTCATGCATAGCATTTTTCCCAAAAGTCATAAAATGCAAAATGGTGAATTAGGGTTTACCCTTGTTTTGTTGTGCCCTAGTTCGAACTTAGGTTTCTCTTTTTGCAAAGTTCAATATGGCCGATTTCACATGCTAGGTTGAGCCATGAGGAGGTTGGAGTGACCGAATTTTCACCTAAGTCTTTTGTTATTCGAAGACTTTAGGCCTTGGTCATTGCCTTAGTAAAGGAGGTAAGTGATTTAAGGCTTTTAATTTTTTTCAAAGATTTTGAAAACATCATTCAGGTTTTGGAGAAATTTGCCTTGAGAGTAAGCATATGACTTAGGTTATATCTTCATTGATTTTAAGAAATCAATTTTAATATCCATGCATATCAATTATTTTGATTGATTTTTGAGAAATCAATTGTAGATTGGGAAATTATTTTTCAGGGAAAGGAGATATAGATAGCAGATGTTGATATTTTCATGATTTTTTTTAAGAAGAATCAAAGCATTGTAATGAAGAGATAAGAATGTAATTCTTTTGCAAAAAGATTTTATAATCTTTTAATTGCAAAAATAGACAAATTATAAAATCTGCAACCCTGTAAAGCAGAATCGTAAAGCAATCTCTTATAAATTATTTTATGATTTCTTGCTATTTTTAGCAGATTATTGTTGACTTTTCCTCTTGGTCGGATTTGGGTCTCTTCTTGGAGAGATAAGGTGTTTTTCTTGCTTTTAAAGCGGATTCAGCCTATTTTTAGAGGCTTGACAATTTGATCATTAAAACAGTATGCTTTTTTTTGCTTTTATGTAGTTTTTGAGATAGTTTGAAGCTTTTTTCCTTGAGCTTCTTTGTGAGCTCAGATTAGGGTCTCTTGAGAGTTATACCTTTGAAAAGACTTAGTCTTTTGGGGGCTCTAGCTGGGTAGAGATTTCAGTTCCTGCTCATACACAATTTTGAGTTTGTGAACCCCTTTTGTACTCAGTTTCAGATTATGGTATTCTTCTTCAGTTGAATAAAGACAGCATTCCTACTTCTCGTTTCTGTGTTTACTTGCAGTTTCAATTTGATGTTATCTTGTGATTTCTATTTACAGAATCCTTGTTATTTCCTTAGACTGTAATTCTTAATGCAGAAAGTTCAAAATACAGGTTGCATGTTGTACTTCAAGTCAGGTTTTCATGAAAATTATTTATGTATCAATTGTTCATGAGAGGTTGTGAGATATTGTGTTTTTTCTAAAAGTTGTTGTGAGGAAGATATCAGAATCATCATTAAATCATTATCAAGTTTTGAAAGTCAGCTGTTAGTCATAGGTTTTAGTTTCAGTCATCTTTCTATACCTTTTCTTAGAGGTTATTTAGAATAGGATTTATCATTCAGAGAACCAGCTCACTCAGGAGATTCCTTCTTCGCTCAGATCACCCACATCTAAAGGAGGTTTCCATGTTTCGGTAGATTGTTGAATATTGCATTCAGCAGGGTGCAAATCTATTGACAACAGTTTTTGGCATGCCCGGTAGGACTCTGAAAATCAATTTTAGAGAAGTTCTAACATTTTAAATTTGTTGTTTGGTGTATGCAACAAGTTATATAGCCTTTTGGAGGCTCATTTCAATATACCTGGCGACTCTGTTCTCGGTTTTTGTCTGCAGATCAAGTGCTGGTGTTTTTAAAATCCTAGCTTTTTGTTCTTTTCCAGCTTATGAATGAATGAATATGTCAATATTTCATGGTCATGCATCATATCATCCGCCATATCATGAGAGCCCTGCTTGTCCATCTCCATATCATCCATATTCACATAATCATGCTGTTGGTTTTAGTTCCATGGCTTTTCAAAACCAACATACCCAGTATAGTTGCCACCCACCCACCCCTGCTCATTATTCATCTCAGCCCTCACATGTTCAAAATCAATCCGAAGAGATTGAAGACTTGAGCTTCAAAGATATATTATTGAACTATGAAAGGCGAATGAATGAAATAGATCAGGAGGAGGGGATTGCAAGTATAAAGAACACACTGCTTGATTACATGAGTCAGCTGGAGGAGATCAAGAAGCAGCATGAATATAATCAGCACCAGGAGGAGCTAGCCTATCTTCGTGAGTAGGAGTTAGAGGCCCAAATAACACAGTTTGAGGAGGATTTGGAGAGGGAGGCAGTTGCACAAATGAAGCTTCTGCTTGCTCAATATCAAATGCATGAAGCCCAAACATCTCCTGCCATATCAAAACATCCTATTCAAGAAGAGGTTCGTGAGTTTAAATTTCCAAGTTTTATGAAAACTGAGCCTCCTAACCCTACTAAAATCTAAATTCCTAGCTTTAGAGATTTTTCACCTTTGCAAGAACCTAGGTTAGAACATTTTGAACCTGTGAGCATTCAAGACCAGTCCATTAGAGAGCAGCCTCTTTTCCTCCAGGAGACTCCAAAGATTCGCCAAGTTTCCCAACCAGATAAGTCTAATGGTCCTGCCACTACTTTCCTTTATGAAAGTAAATCTATTGTCTTGGAAAATGACTCATCTTTCACCATGGAAGAAGCTAGAAGAGTAAATTTATTACATATAGCTATGGAGGAATATCGTTTGTAGCAACAGAAGATTGAACGAGAAGATCCTTGTTTTGTGGAGGACAATGGAAAGTTTTCAGAGGAACAATTGTTGCAACATACAGAGCAGGCGGTTGCTGCTGATTGCACTCCTTTCTCGGCTGAACCTAAGAGTGTTGCATGTGCAGAGGAAGTTGATTCTTTGAAACAGCAGAATATTGATGATTATTTTGAAGTATCTAGTTGGTATAGCGATAAAGAGGACCTAGAATGTCAGGAGCAGTTGCTGCAGGAGATAGAGGAGACTGTGTTTGAGGAACCACAAATTCAAGATCAAGAAATGGCCGACAGCTCTCATGTTCTGCCTGATCTGTTCAATTAGTTACCATTTTTTGTGGATAATGAGGAAATCTCATCTCAGATTACACCCATACCCGCTCCAGAATAGCAGGAAGAAGTTCAAAATTCTAATGTTTTGATACCTCAGAGGAGCTATAGCAAAGTAACTAATAGTCTTCCTCCACAAGAAACTGAAAGTGAGAGGGAAGATGACATGTTTTGGGATGATCTTGAGGCTTTTGTTTCAAATTTAGATACCAAACACTCATCTTTTTAGGAAGAAGGAGTGGAGCAACAGCTTGAGGAGACAACAGGGGGTGTCCAAACTCGAGGTGGGGAGAGCATGGCTATCGAATGTCAAAATCCCGATAAGCCTGATACAATAGTTCAAATAGAACGACATCAAGTTGTGCATAAGCATGACACTGCTGTACAAGGTAATGGCATTGATATCTTTACAAGTTTTCAAGAAAGTAGTCAAGAGGACACCTCAAAGCCTATTATGCATACAGAAGATAATGATGGGACCCACGAGAACTTGTACGCTAATATAATTGATGAGTTTTGCGCAAGGTTGGGTGATCTGTTTTCAAAGGATCCTCATCAGGAGGATGAGATTGAAGTAGTAGGTAACCAGCAAAGAACTAGAGGTGCAAGTTTCGGTTTCACCCTTTCGAGAGGCTATCCCATCAGACATCTAGCCAGGGTTGTTGGCAAGATCCAAAGGATTTCCAATGCACCTAAGGATGAGGTGGCAGTCGAGGGGCAGCAAATCCCACTTATTCATTCTGGGCAAACTAGAGGTATGCTTGATCAGATTCACATGATTTGCGTCTTTGATTGTTATTTACAAGTTGTAGCACAACGATGTGTGAGAAGTATCCTCATTTTTCACCTCTTAGTGCAAATTTGTGAGCATGCAAAGTATCCACAGTTGACTAGGAGAGGATATTATTTTTCAAAACCCGTAAATGGTTTTGTTTGAGTACCTTTTCCACTGGTTAGTGTAGGATAGAATAGTTGCTGAAAATAAGTGCATTATGCACATTTCTATTCAGTAGTTTTGCTTTCCCTAACCGTTGTTGCGCATGTTTTGTTGGCCATCAGGGTCTATTAATTTACTTTCAATTCTATTTTGTTATCTTTTGCTACTGGCTGGAGTGTTGTTGTTCAAGTTTTTGAGTTTCAAGAAGGGGCAGAATTGACTCCGCGCCCAATGGATTGTTTTAAGGCCACTGATTTATGCTTAGAAGGCAAGCATTTAGCAAAAATTGACAAAATGTTACCAATTCTTCGCCACAGCTCAATTGGTGGAGTTGGCTTAACATTATTATATCTTAAGGTGAAATTATAGATTATGCTTAAGTGCTATTTGCACTTTGTTCATTATTCTTTAAGCGACAGTCATGCTTTAAGAATCATAATTTCATAGGTGTTATTCAAATGTTCCAAGATTAAATAAAGTACAAAAATTGAACGTATAAGCATCAAAGCATTCCAAATGCTTTCATTTATTTCATAGAATAATTCATATTTATATAGCTTCATTTCATTGCAAGAATCCAAATGATATTACAACATTGCAGTGAAATGCATTTTCTTTTCAAATGAAAAGCATAAAGATGAAATCAAATATCCACACAAGCCATGGATGTGACTGTTACAGTGCATCATTAATAGCACGCTACACTATGGAAGATGCGAAAGAATAAAACACATAAGTAACGACATAATCATCATTTCCTGTTTTGGCCGATGGTCGACGCTGAATGGTGCACCTTCGTCTTCTTGACCTCCATCGACCTGTAAGAGAAAGGAAGGAGATGTCAGAGGCTCCAATTATGAAGATACCTATATGAGTCACCAACAATAGTGCAGCCTACTATCAATCATACATTGAAACAATCAAGAAAAGTACAGAAGAAATGAGTTGAAGGAGAAATATCAACATGATCATCATATTCTATTTTTATGCTAACATTGTTTGTTTCCTTGTGCAGGTATAGGTAAAATCACGATGCTGATCATTATTTGAAGACCAAGCATGTGGAGAAAAATGGGCTCCCACAAGGGTAGAGCTCGGCATGCTGCCCTACTCATTATAAATGGGCTGATTTAAAGATTACATCATCATATATTCATCAAAAGGAGTGATATACAACTGAAAGAGTAAAGCATAGTTATCTATCAAGCTACTAAACTAGATGTGCATTCATAACAATCAGGTTAATGCTTTCTGATAGCTACACGTGAACAGTGAGTTTAATTCACTCAATCACTTAACCGAGTACAGTTATATCAAACATTGTTGTATGGTTCACATTTTGTGTTGTTTGTTCATCATAATCATATATGTCACGCAAATTTCAGTTCATCGGTTTTCTTTCTTACAACCAAGGACAGTGAATAGGCATGTATTATGACTTAATGAAGAGTTTTCATTCAATTTTCATCACGGAAGAGAACAGATTTACGGAACAACTTGTTAGGTGGAGCATAAAAATGCATGAAGAGTGCCAAGTTGAATCCCAAGAGTATGAAAGACAGACGTTGCATTCAAATGGTAATACACAGTCAGTTCTAGTTTGGCTGACATTGGGAATTGCATGGTGATAATGATCTTTCCAAAATGACAAGGAAATGACAAGCATAACAAAGGTGTCCCGGAAGTGTTAATCAAGCACTAAAAAATCAAGGAAAGTTAATAAGGAGGCAGAATCAAAGTGGCCTAGAAAATATAGATGCCATTGTTCTCACTAGCAAATGTGAAGAGCAAAGATAGAAGCAAGGGCTTTCTGAAAATCAAATATGTGGATCTTCATCAAATACAATGTGTAGGTGCGGTAGACAATTCTTTTTTTGATGGACAGTGGAGTAAAGTAATCCAAGTTTTCATTACTTTAGAATCTTGTTTCTGCATTTGTCATGTCTTTTTTTAAGCAGAAATACAGCAGGTAAAGGTCATTTCAAAAATAATCAAATGGGTGACAGAGCATAAGGAAGGGGCAAAAGTGTTTTTGAAAGTTCCAATTTAGTTGAAGGATGAAATACAGTTGTCAAAACTACAATACTTTAATTTAAATCTTTGCATGAAGTCAAAACAGAGTTGAGATGCCGACTAGTCTGCAGATTCAATCCAAAAGTTCTGTGTGCAAAGAAAACAGTATGGAAATAATAATGCATTCAGTAATACATTCAGAGGTACTTCTCTTCACAATGGACAAATACAAGAGTATGTTTTAAAAAGTAAAGAATTTGAATGCTAAGAAGCCCAATTTTCAAGAAATTAAATGAACAGTTTTCTTCATTTTAAAAAAGCCCACATTCGAGTTTTGAAATACAGTCCAAATTTTCACCATTTCCAGTTTACCCATATGGGTATTTTATTAGAACAACAAGATAGGGGTTTTTGTCACAGTCAATAACCCGTGTATGGTTTTCAGCAGTGATACAACATAAATGCATTGTCTTCATAAACAACAATGCCCATATGGTGAGTTAGGAGAATAGAATGTCAAAACAAAAGCCAAGTTGGGTCGAGCCCAGAATTTGAATGCATAATAAAATATACAGATTTTGTTATTTTTCGTATACCCACATTGGGGTTTTGAAAGAGGAACAGAGTTTATAGATGTCATGGTGAACCATACTGGCTTTCAACAGAAGGTCTTAGAATAATCAGAGTTCCTTCAAAATAGAAAACACCCACATGGGGTTTGATCCACAGTAAGAATCACAAGAAATTCTAATGAAATGCATGAGCTTAGCCGCGGCCTGGGTGATGGCCCATACTTTTACAATATAATCATCTTTTACAGAAAATATAGAGCTCTCTCAAGTTTTCCTTTGAGCAGAAATAAGTAAAGTCTTTATTTGACAAGGAAAGGGATGAGGAAAGACAATAACTTACCATTCTATGCATATAAGAGAGACAGCATGCCGCGGCCAGACTTGAACAGAGCTTTAACTCATAGCTCGAATTCATACATGGTGGCCAGCAAGAAACAAACAAGTATAGGAAATAAAAATTCATCAGTCCAACTTGCTACAGCCGCGGCTAAAGAGGCTTTACTCTCAGCAAAATACATGGAGAAATGAAACATTCACTTGCCCATGGTGTTGAAAAGGAGCCTTCATTCAAATTTTCACAAAATCCAAAGAGAAACGCCCAATTCGAGCTCATATATGGCGGCCCAAATTAACAAAAAAAAAAAAACACAAAAAATGAGCAAAATGCATCGAGTAAGCTTGCTACAGCCGCGGCCATTGGAGCTCTTTTCCATTAAAATGAACCAGAAAAGAAGCAAGTAAATGAAAATCAAGCTTACCATGCCTAGCAAAGACCAAATCTGGCAAATTTTCAACCGCAATGGAGCTCTAGTATTATTCAGAAAATGCAGATGGAGTATCAAAACCCTAATTTCTCACATGGTGGGGCATTTCTTTCAGGCAGAGCATTTTTCCCAAAAGTCAAAAAATGCAAAATGGTGAATTAGGGTTTACCCTTGTTTTGTTGTGCCCTAGTTTGAAATGAGGTTTCTCTTTTTGCAAAGTTCAATATGGCCGATTTCACATGCTAGGTCAAGCCATGAGGAGGTTGGAGTGACCGAATTTTTGCCTAAGTCTTTTGTTATTTGAAGACTTTAGGCCTTGGTCGTTGCCTTAGTAAAGGAGGTAAGTGATTTAAGGATTTTAATTATTTTCAAAGGTTTTGAAAACATCATTCAGGTTTTGGAGATATTTGCCTTGAGAGTAAGCATATGCATTAGGTTATACCTTCATTGATTTTAAGAAATCAATTTTAATATCCATGCATATCAATTGTTTTGATTGATTTTTTAGAAATCAATTGTAGATTGGGAAATTGTTTTCAGGGAAAGGAGATATAGATAGGAGATGTTGATATTTTTTTGATTTTTTTTAAGAAGAATCAAAGCATTGTAATGAAGAGATAAGAATGTAATTCTTTTGCAAAAATATTTTATAATCTTTTAATTGCAAAAATAGACAAATTATAAAATCTGCAACCGTGTAAAGCAGAATCATAAAGCAATCTCTTATAAATTGTTTTATGATTTCTTGCTATTTTTAGCATATTATTGTTGACTTTTCCTCTTGGTCGGATTTGGGTCTCTTCTTGGAGAGATAAGGTGTTTTTCTGGCTTTTAAAGCAAATTCAGCCTATTTTTAGAGGCTTGACAGTTTGATCATAAAAGCAGTATGCTTTTTTCTGCTTTTATGCAGTTTTTGAGACAGTTTGAAGCTTTTTTCCTTGAGCTTCTTTGTGAGCTCGGATTAGGGTTTCTTGAGAGTTATATCTTTGAAAAGACTTAGTCTTTTGGGGGCTCCTGCTAGGTAGAGATTTTAGTTCCTACTCATACACAATTTTGAGTTTGTGAACCCCTTTTGTACCCAGTTTCAGATTATGGTATTCTCCTTCAGTTGAATAAAGACAGCATTCCTACTTCTCGTTTTTGTGTTTACTTGCAGTTTCAGTTTGATGTTATCTTGTGATTTCTATTTACAGGATCCTTGTTATGTCTTTAGACTGTAATTCTTAATGCAGAAAGTTCAAAATACAGGTTGCATGTTGTACTTCAAGTCAGGTTTTCATGCAAATTATTTATGTATCAATTGTTCATGAGAGGTTGTGAGATATTGTGTTTTTTTGAAAGCTGTTGTGAGGAAGAGATCAAAATCATCATTAAATCATTATCAGGTTTTGAAAGTCATATGTTAGTCATAGGTTTTAGTTTCAGTCATCTTTCTATCCCTTTTCTGAGAGGTTATTTAGAATAGGATTTATCATTCGGAGAACCAGCTCACTCTGGAGATTCCTTCTTCGCTCAGATCACCCACATTTGAAGGAGGTTTCCATGTTTCGGTAGATTGTTGAATATTGCATTCAGCAGGGTGCAAATCTATTGACAACAGGAACCACTCTTCATTTATAGTTTTCCAAATTACCCATAAAATTTTAAATTAGAAAGTATTAACCAGAATAGGTTTGCATTTTATCTAATCCATCAATAAAACCCATTAAAATTTCCTTCCATCCTACCTGCATCCCTCCACCCATTCAAGTTTGAACAAAACATATACCATATTTTCTTTGCATAAAACATTCAAAAAAATGTGCATATAGATTTAGGTTTTTTACAAATTTCACAAATTTTTAAGTTGAGTAGCAGAAATACCTAGTAATTTATGCAATGCAAGCATCCATCTGAAGCATGTAGATTCTTTGGTTCCATAGTGTCATTCCAAATCCAGTTAAAATTGTTAATCCACTTTTTTCTTCTAACTCTAAATTCCAGCATTTATTTATATAATTGAAATTTTTCATATTACTAGTTAAAGCTTTGTACATAATCTTTTCTTTTATTTTACTCAAATCGGAGCCATCTTTCCTATCTAAACCCTCATTGTTATCCTCAACCTATTCAAGACAATTAACTTTTATAATTGTTTCGCTTAATACAATATAAGTCCTCCAATTATGCAATTGTGGCAGATGGAATTTTGCACATAGAGAATCCCCTTTTTTTAGTTGTTGATTCTTCATTATATCTTTAAAACATTTTATATCCCTTTTATTCCATTCTTTTGTTGAACACCCTTGCAAAATAATGCAAGTGATTTGTCCTTATGGTGCAAGTTCCACCATATTGAACTAGAAGCACTTATTATATTATTGTCATTATAAGTTCCTTCACTAACTTTTACCAAGTGCTTAATTTGTTCCCAAGCCTTCCAGAGGCTTTTGAATACATTGGATCCAACTGGAGTCATAGAGAAGTGACCAAACATTAGGTCACAAAAGGGAAGGTGATCCCAAGATTTGACATTTTTTGGGGTTTCAAGCTAAATATTTTTTCTTACTAGGACCTTCCATGGTTCATTCCCCTTTAAAGCTTCAAACACCTACTTCACAGAAAGAGTTATGCATTGTCTCCTTAGATGTTTCAAACCTATTCCCCCAATACATTTATCCATGCAGTACCAATCCACCTTACTACTACCTTTTTCTTTTTGTCTTTCCCATTCGATGTGTAGAGAGAGTTATGTTCACCAGTGTATGAATTGGATTTACAGTATTGTTTACAAAGGCATCTAGGAGAAATGTATTTGCTCTGCTTTTCTCCGTAGTTGTGTTTCAAGACTTGTGGTTCTAAAGGTGAGTTGATGATGTCGATATCTTATCTCATTCAAAAGGGTTTGAGGTTTTATGCTCCAGAAGATGGTTTTTAGAGTTACAGTGTATGTCAGTGTAGTTTGAGTGTACTAGGCTTGTATATTTTGAAGGTGTGAGTTGGTATGAAGAATTTGTTGGATCTCAGGTGGTTTTTGGATTGTTCCAGATTGTCTAGAAGCGTGGTGTGTGGTTCTCAAGTCATCCTTGGATTTGAGGAAGCGTGTACTTCAAATTTTAATGGTGTTTGCACCGGTAATAGTCGGCTTGGTGTTTACACTACATTTGAAGATGTTTAAGTATTGGTGGTGTAGTGTTGCATGTGAGAGTTGATTTGGGTCCAGTTAAGTTTTGTATTGGTCCGATTTCATTCTTATCCACCACAAGAATTCTTAGTGGCAACCTATTTTTGAATTTGTAAGTGTGAGGCGTGTATAGCTGACTTGAAGATGTTTTTCAAGTCGTGGATGGTATAAATATAAGGTGAGTTGATGCGAGATGAAGTTTGAAATAGTGTTGAGTATTGTGATGTAAAATCCAAAGTAGAAAAGTGTAGTGATGTGAAATGCAGTGTGAGCTATTTAAAGCAAGATTGTTGAAAGCAGTGAGCTAAAGGTGTCTTGATCTTTTGAGAGTTGTGAAGGTGTTAGACCTGTTGTGGTGTATTTTCCGTTACATTGAGATCATGTTCTATGTGTAACTTTCTATCTTCTTTCTTCTTTCTATTTCAGTAGTGAGCCTTGGTTGTGATCCTTTCTGGACAATGTGTCTTATTCTAGCAGTGAGCCTTTTGTATCGATTTTGCAATTACTTAAATTGTGAGCTAATCCTCACCATGGTTTTTCCCTCCTATGGTTTTCCATGTAATTCTGGTGTTCTCTTGTGTATAGTGTTGTTGTTTCAGTTTTTTGTTATCTGCATTTCATGTTTAAACATTATAACAAATTAAGGGTTTAATGAATGCATGTGGATTTTATTAATGTTGAGGGTTTTGATGTTTTAATTAGATACAGCTGATTCACCCCTCCCCTCTCAATTGTCTTGTTCATTCAACAAATGAAAACCTAGGTGAGGATTAAGTTAGGTCATGACAAGTGTCCTTATCCTACGCTATGGAACAAAAAGGCACATGACCTAAAAATAGAAAATTGTTCCTAAGTTTAGCTTAAGTTGTAATAAAGTAAAAAGGGGACTTAATTAATTAATTAGTTGATTATACTATTTTAATCTAGCATCTTCAAGAGACAAATTGTTGTAAATTATTTTTTAATCTAAGTAAATGAAATCCTCCCTACAATTTCATACCAAATATCCACCTGGTGCTCTTCCAAAAAATTTCCTTTGAGATATTTATAAATATTCTTCAAAATAATCTCTATGAGAGATTCTCCTAGGATTACAAAATGAAAAAATTGTTGTATGCTAAGAGGATCACTTTATATAAAAATAAGGGAATTTATTATTCATTTAATGTAAGCAATTATTCATAAGCACATTTAGAAAAATGTTAAGGATCAAATTATGAGGTTCAAATCATAAATTGGATAAATTGGTTTGGCTAAAGCTTATAGATACTATTAGATTTTAATTTTCAATAATGATATTTGTTTGGAAGTATGAAAAACAATCTTTAAATTGAAGAAACTAGAAAACACTCTAGAAAAATAATTTCAAATTCAATGAGAAAGAAGACAAATTGTTCCTACCTTATTGAACTAGAATAACCAAAGCTAATTTAAGAAATAATAAATCCTAAACCAACTAATATAAATTTAATTTAAACTAAATAAAGCAAAACATCCACACATGTAGTAATGTGTTTTAGACATGGAGCTAGGTTGATAAGATTATGTTGTCCTCAAAAATCTAAATCATTTCTTGCTTGATCTTCCTCTTGTGATTATCTAATTGTTGGATCAATCCCTAAAGTAAGGATAGGTTATAAGTGGGATTCAAACATTAGGGAAAAGCTAATAGTTGTCAATGGGAGTTGATTTAAAAATTGAATGTAGGATTTCCAAAACTAGAACCTTCCAAACGAATAAGATTGCATGTTTTATATGTGTAAACTATTCTTGGATGATTGCTATATAAAATGGATTTAATTGATTAAAACTAGAGGAACTCATGTTTTGGAAATAGTTTATGCATGTGAAAGAAATGATGATTTTTTTCTTTGTGTAAAGTCACCAATTTCCATGCTATTTATATAATGAAAAAACCACATTCACCAAGGAAAACATGTGTTTACCACTTAAACAAAGTGGAAAATTCATTAGTAAAGGGGAAAAGTAAACTTTTTTTATGCAAAATGAATATACAAATAGATATTAGACAACAAATGTCAAGAAAAGGAAGAAAATGGTAGGTTTAAAATGGTCAAAGCGGATACATGTGTTACATGTTGCATAATCATGTTTTCATGTCTTATTTTCTTATTTTAAAGGTTTTAGTCATTGGTAGACCTTCCATGTTAGCATGTTACAGTACCAAAACGGAAATCGTAGTTATACACTATTCACCTTGCCACCTCCACAAGTATCATATTCCTTTATTTGAGAACTTCATTTTGTTGTGGAGTGTATGGATTCATATATTGTTTGTGTACACCATTCTCCTTGTAGAATTCCAAGAGAAATTTGGAGGAAAATTTCTTTCTATTATAAGACTTTGCATACTTATAGGAATTCCTACTTAATTTTCAACTAGGTCTTTGAATGTTAAATGTGAAACTCAACATCATTTTTGAAGAAGTATTCCCACATCCTCCTAAAAAAAATAAACAACAATCAACAAAAAAATACTTGGCTCTAAATATAGCGAGTATCTTCATTGGGCCACACAAACTAGCATTAATGAGATCCAAGACTCCTTTGGCTTTCCATGCTTTGTCAAAATGAAATGGGTGTCAACTATTTTTTCTTGTTTCACGTCTTGTACACATTGTAACATTCTTGTATGGATGGAAGGCCATTCACCATATCGGACTTGCTTAGTGCAAACATATACTAAGTACTTAAGTGCCTATACCTATCATGTAAAAATACATTTTTATTTTTTTATTTTTTCTAATACATGTTAGTACACAATTTCTTCTCAACAATACGAATTACAATCAGCTTATCATTGTGCAAAATTTTTACCTTACATTTGGTGTCTTGATAGTTAACAAGAAGAGCACAAGTCTTAGTTATTTTTCTTATAGTAAGAAAATTCTTGTTCATGTCAAGTACATATCAAATTTTCTTGAATGTATAAACAACATTGTTCAACATGACACAAACATTGCCACATCCTTTGACAAATCGATTCCATCCTTAATACCAAGCCTCAAAGGGTACATAGGAAAAACCCCAAGAGTGGGAACTCTAAACAAGACATTGCTTGACCAAGAAAGTTCACTTGGTGGAAAGATTTGGTTGGATATATTTACATAGTGTTACAATCGCTTGTAAGATGTTACTATACTTCTTGGTTGTTGTAATTGAATGTTTGATTAGTTTAATGTGTAATGTTGCATGCAATAACTTGTTTGAAAGTGTAGGATTATTTAAATGGTTTGTCATTGTTTGTATTGTCTTGAAGTAGGTTGTGGATTATTCTAATCTATTAATACAATGAAGGAATAAGCCATACAAGTCTTCAAATATGTTGCATAGTAGGATTTTGATGTGTTTTACACCTTTTTGATGTCAATTAATGATTTACAAATGTTCATAGGGATACTATGGTGATAGGACAACAAAGAACAAGTTTTCTTGGGACCTTAGAGGGTTTGTTTTAATTTTTGAGGGGATGCCTCATGTATAGAAGCCTTATTAAAAATGTGTAATAATTTTTTAATATATATATAATCCTAAGGAGGATGTGTTGAGTTCCCTTGGGTTTGGTTAATTGTGCAATGAAAGTATTGGTCCATTGAATAGATTTTGCATAAAGGAAATATAGGAAATAAAAGAAAACTAACTAAATAATTTAACTACTAATCTAATTACTAACAAAACTTCCTACTACTATGCTAATTTATAAGCCAACAAATATGGAACTAACAAAATAAAACAAAATCTTAACTTTCCAGCTAAATATCACATGTAGGAGCAGATTTTGATGAAGTACAAATTTTAGATGTCTTTAGAAAATTCCACCCCATTATAAGTTATGGTGTAGCTAGTTAATGGAAGATGCCTTAGAGAGAACACATTATTAGGGAAACATTTTGAGGATTACAATCAAACTAAATTGAAGGATTGGGTTGATGCGTTTGAAGATTTGTAGAGTATATATTTGTAATTTGAATGTTGAATTGAATAAATTACTTGAGATATGAGGTTGCTAGCACAAGAGTAACTTGGCAAGGTAAGGGTGCAAAGTATTGGTTGCAGCTAGTAGATAGTAGAGTGAGCAAAGCTCTACAAGAAATGGTTGGAACTCTCCTTTGGAGAACATTTTCCTATGAAGGTATGGCTCTCGGAAAAACTCATGCTAAAGCAAGGCTCTAATATGTTTTTATAATACAAAGGAAAGCTTATAAAGGTCTAGAGGACAAAGAGAAATGCAAAGGATAGGATAGGTGAAGAGACAAAGAAACAAAATGATCAAAATAATTATTTTTCACATAATCAAGAAAAACTCTCAGTTTCCACAACAATATTTTTAAAATCATCATAGCAATTATGTAATCAACAATGGCACTTTTGAGAATATTAGTATGATATGATACCATGTAAATGACTATGCAGATCATTGAGCAAGTTTAAAGACTACCACAGTTGACATTAATAGTTCCCCAAAGTAAGCAAAATATAAAATTTTGATATGCAGAGAAAGGAAAATTTAACAAGTGAGAAGAAAAGGGTGAGATCAAACATGAAAATATATCAAACAAGGCTAGGGGAGGTCTCTAGACTTCATAGTTGTATGTTATTTTTATATCATAATGGTGTATTAGGTGGCATTTATCAAACTCAAAATGTCAACCCATCTACATATGTGTAAAAATAGATACTAATAGGAGTAATGTCCCATTAAATATTTCCTTTGGTTTCTTCAAATATGCTAGGCTCAAATAGCTATGAAACTACATAAGTTAAATCAAAATTTCCTTGCTCACCACCTTGCACAATTATTTTCCTTACCACATAAATTATCCTTCTATTACCTTTGATAATTCATCTTCTCAAACATTTTTTATCATGGCATAATACCACTTTATCTCTTTTACTGGACCTCTTGATCTTGTTGTGAAGACTTAGCATCACTCTTCATAAAATTTTCCCTATAATTTGGTCCCTCTAATTTTCCTATTTGATTTCAATACTAGAATTTTTCTTGAATCAACAACAAGTATTCATAATAATATTTTTAGATTTACCATTATTCAAGAAGAAAGGTATGTTCTCATCTACAACCACCTCCACTAATCACGATCTTATTTGTAGAGACACACATATATGTCTTTTCCTATTCACTATAACCAACAAACATATGACTTGAACTTTTTATATCTCATTTACTCCTTTTTTGTTCAAGAATTAGTGTAAAAGCAACACAAGCAAAAATACACAAGGCACTTATTAGTGGTATATTCCTAACCATGCTTCCTCATGATTCATGTTCTACAATGGCTTACAAGGACTCCAACTAAGGATAAAGAAAGGTTTATTCATAGTTTTTGCACAATATATAGGTGCACAAAAATCGATATACATTAACATGGATGGAAGAGTATATGTTTGTAGTTGTGATAGGAGTTGTTGAATGTTGATTGAGATGGTATTGTCATTCAAGAGGTATCAAAAGCATAGGAGAGATGTGATCTTTGATAATGTAGTTTTGCAATTTTTTTGGTTTTCTACGTTTAATCATTTAATCTAAATGAGTAAAGTAAATTACATTTAATTTATTTATTAGAAATGAACAAATTATTTTAATGTTAATCCTACTAAAAAAATTAAATGGTTAAATAGTCTCTTTTTCCATATCTTATCAATAAAAGAATTACAACTAAATTAATTGACACAAACAAATAATTAATTAAACATGCTAATTAATTTCTCATTGTTAACAAGTTATAAGTCAACCAATTAAATGCAACTAAGACATGACTTTCTAAAAAAAATGAAAGAACTCAATTGTTTTTGATAAAGTAAGCAGCATTTACAGGGTGTTGTACCCTTTACACAGAGAGCCCTTGGGGCCAAAAAGAAGCTAGTTCAAAATAGGACATGAACTAGAAAGAGAAGCTAGTTCAAAAGGAAGTCGATCCCTTACACACAAGAGCCACTAGGGCTCGATAGAACAGGCCAAAACAGGCCACACACATAACAGATCCAAGACATGAACAGCAGACAAACAACATGTCGAACGATAGATGAGGACTAGACAACCCCAAAATCTGAGGGATCTGATCTGTCTCCCAAAAACTGAGGCCACGGTTTGGGGAGTCCCTTCTTTCTTTGCACAACAGACCAGGAAGGCTCGAAACCAAGCCCACCAAGCGAGGTGAGATGAGCAAATCCTCAACAACCACCATGGGAAAAGAGCCACCATGCATCGAAGCCAACAACACAAAAGAGGAGTCAAGAGCATTCAAAGGATTAGTAGAAGCGTTCATCGAGGGATGGGCAAGCTTTGTCAGAACAACGACAACAATTTGGGGCAACAATGGTTCCACGAAAGGGATAGCCGAAGGAGGATCCTGGGGAGACACAGTCTCCAAGAATGAATCAATCAAGGGAGGAACGTCCACCCTGGGGGGACCATCCGAAGAAGGAGAGCCCATCGTGAGATGGTCTGAGAGAGCATCCTTCCACCAGGTAGCAGCGCCCTTGCAACAAGCAAGAGGGCAGCCAGAGGCCAAATGACCAACACAGAAACAATGCCTACACCAAAAAGGGAGCCCCTCATAGTCCAGAAGCTGCTTCCAAGGCCTATCCTCCACCATCAAGACCACATCACCATGGAGTGGTTTGGAGATGTTCAAATCAACTAAAATACGAGCTACTATAGTATGCCCAAGATCCCAATACGTAGAGTTCACCTTCAAAAAGCAACAAATGGCATTGCCAATATCTTCAAAACAAGAATCCTCCCAAAACTGGAGAGGGAGGTTCGGCAATCGAACCCAAACTGGTCTGATATTCAACGGCTCCGTAAGAGGATTGAAAGAGCGAGACCAAGGCCAAATGAATAGCAAATGAATACCCCACATCCACCCCCTGTCCAACACTTTGTCTCACTCCTTGGAGGAAGCAAAGGTTGCAAAGAAAAAACTTCTAGCGCTTGGATAGAGGTCAATCTGCCCAGAAACAATAGGCTTCTAGGAAACGGAAACCCACTCATGGAGACCAGGAAGGGAGGGCCACAAGCCATTAAACTTGCAAACCACACCCTGTTGCACATAGAAATCCTCAATTTCTGCAATCTCTGGTCCACAAACCACAACAAGGGAAGCACGAGCACAGAAGAACTCAATTGTTATAAAAATTATATTTGTTAAATAATGAATGTACAATAAACAATATATATTTTTAGGGGGCATATGCTATTGCAGACTCCCTTGTTAACCTGAGTAAATCAAGAGCTCCTATAGTTTAATTCCACTAAATATCCTCCTAGTGCTCTTTCAAGAAAAAATGTGAGATGTTTGCAGAGGCTCTTCAAAAGAAGTCTTTAAGGAAAGTTCTTCCTAAGATTCTAATTCAATACTTTCATTGTTGTATGCTAAGAGGATCAATTTATAGAAAACAATAGATTTTGTTCTTAATATAATCATTACTTTAAAAATACATTCAAACAAATGTAAAGAATCAAAGTATTGGATTTAGATCATGAATTGATTTAAACCAAGCCTCTAGATTATATTGGATTTTGATTTGTAGTAATGATACAAGTGTTGAAGTATAACAATAAATCTTTAACTCAAAGAAACTAATCAATACTCTATTAAAATAAACAAAGAAAAAATATAATTTTAAATCTAAAGAACAAGAATAAATTTATGCAACCTTATTGAAGAAAAATAACAAAAGCTAATCTAAGAAATAGCAAAACATAAAGTAACCAATAACAAAACATAAAATAACCAATATAAATTAAATAGATTTAAATGAAACAAGAAATCCACACTTGGAGCTATGTGCCACATATGTAGAGCTAGGTTGGCATGACAATGTAATCCGAAGAAATCTAAATCCCTTCTTTCTTTCTCTTCCAAGTGTGATTACTAGATTGTTGGGCCAATCACCTAGGTTGATAAGGGGGGTTTAAATATTGGGGTAAATTCAATGGTCGTTTGATGGGAATTGATTTGAAAACAATTAATAATTGTTTCAAGGAAAGTTGTGGCAGCTTTTGTGCTCCAACTATATCCTTTCCACAACCAGACCCTTCAAAATGACTTATGATTGTATGTTTTGTATGTGAATACTATTTTTGGATTATTACTAGCAAAGACAAATCTAAATTGATCGATTTGGATGAGGAATGCAATGGGAACTCATGTTTTGGAAGTGATTTACACATGTCAAGAAAAATGACTAGTCTATCACTTCATGTGAGGTGGTTGCTTCGACAATATTTAGATTGCTGATGCAAACTCATGTTTCCAAGGCCAATGCACATTCGTCAAGTCAAACACGCATTCACCACCTCAGTGACACAGCAAATCACCACTAAAGGGAAGAAACAAAATTTGTAGCAAAATAAAGATACAAATAGTTACTAGACAAAAAAATGTCTAGAGAAAACAAATTGGAGCTTCTAAATGGTTGACAAGTAGAACCACATCATGGGCACACATGCCAAATGTCACATAGTCAAATTTCTATTGCTTGTTTACTTATTTTCAAGATCTTGGTTATTAATGGACATGTCACATTAGCCTCTACATTGTTTGGGCACTTACAACACTAAAACGATACATTCTAATTATACATGTACCTTGTCATCCCCATAACTATCATATTCATAAGTCCCATAACTCCATTTTATTGTGGAGTATGCAAAGTAGCATACTATTTGTATACCATTCCCCTTGTAAAATTTGTGGAGTGGTTTGGAGGAAAATTCCCCTTCGTTATCAAACCTTACATATTTAATAGGTCTTCCTATTTACTTTTCAACCAAGGCTTTGAATGCTAAGAAATGTAAAAGACATCCATATATCTTTTTCAACAATTGTACCCACATCTAGAAATCAACATTAAATGTGACTCCAAACATAGTGGGTGTTTTCATTGAGCCACACAAATTGGCATGAACTAGGTCCAAGACTCCTTTGGCTCTCCAGCATCTATCTATATATTAAATGAGTGTCGAGTTTGTTTTCCCCACTCATATCTTGTACAAACATTCTAAAGTTCTTGTATGGATGGAAGTCCATTCCCCATAGTAGACATGTAGAAACAAAATATTGATAACCTAAGTGACCATAGCTTTCATGCAAGAATACACTAGTATTTTCCAACAATTCTAGTGCATTATATTGTCATATTGGGATCAACAAGCTTGTACAATCCCTTCTCACCAATAACAATCACAATCAATGTCATTGTGGAGAGTTTTGACCATACATTTGGTAGCTTGAAAGTTAACAAGAAAGTTCTTGGTCATTTACTGACATGAAAAATAAAATTGTTTTTATCAAAACATACCAAACATTGTTGAATGTATGAACATCAATATTCAATGTGGCAAACACTACCATGTCCATTGAGAAAATAAGTACATCCATTTTCTAGAGTGATAAAATCACTTCTAATTTTATCCTCAATAGAAGATACGTACCAATATGTGTGACATGCATAATGTCTAGATGTACCTAAATCAAAGTACCAAGTCGTAGACTATGTCTTGTGCATTTGATATGACAAATGTGAATCCATCTTTTACCTCTAGCTCATTCACATTATGCTCCTAATTTTGAACAATATTTGCACACTTTGATATTTTTTTGGTCACTCTATGTTAAAAAAAATCTTCAAAAGTGTCTTAAGATAATCATAGTAAAAATATTTATCTTGATGGAAAAGCATAAGATTCTACAAATTTGGATTATGCAACACTATCCCTACATAATAGGAGTGACTGACTTCTTGAGATAGCTCTAACAAAAGACCAGCAAATGTGGCATAATGAACACCACGCGGACTACAAACAGCAACACGAAGCAAAAATGATAGCTTTGTAATTCGATAGCCCAAGAAGCAACCATGTCTTTATTGCATCCTACCAACAGTTAAAACTAGCACTTGCATCGGAGGGGGTGCAAGGGTTACACCGATAGGAAAATACATAGTAAGAAGGGGAGCGATGTGTAGTGTATCATTTGTTTAATAATGTATGTATTTTTGTACAAACTGGATATAATACATATTTGGAGATAGAGGTAGACACCAGTAAAAGAACAAAATAGACATTACGAAAAAAAAATGGGTGTATAAACATCTCTATCACAGAATAAAGAAGTAAACATAAAATGTGTTCATTCCATTTTGTTTGGATAATGTAGGAAAATTTTAGTGACATATAGAGAACACCTTTGACACGTTTCTGTACTCCCAAATATATACAATTTTGTAGAATTTAATACAAATTGTTTGTAATATATATTCTATGAAAAGAATATATGTGTAAACTAAGACGGCGTAATCCTCTAAATAGACAAAAAATAATTTTTAATATGAATTGACGATCTATAAGTGATATTTTTGTATTTTCCCCTAGTTTGTGGCAGTGCATGGAATGGAACGAGTGGATGCATGGGTAAATGAATGGATAAAAGGATATGTGAGGCATGCAAAGGATGGCAAGGATTAAAATTTGGAATGTGGATAGTCATTTGGATATGGTGAATGATAATGACCCATGTCAAGAATTTTACCATAAGCAAGTGTTAAGTGTACACTAAACGTTGATCAAGATCAAGATGATTTGGAATATGTATGGCGATTGGTGAACCTGGATTTGATATATGATTCATGGATGATTTGGCTCGCGTAGATGCTTGAATATACATTTGGCACCTTTCTTGTCATTGTAGTGGTTTTAAATAAAGGACAATTTTTCTTCTGAACTTTTTTTTTTCTTGAAGTGTATTTTTTTTTCTTTGCAAATATTGTAGTTAACCTCATTTAGATGCAAACATCGCGATAGGGAGGTAGTAGAGTCCTTATGATAAAGAGTCGTTGTCAACACATAGTTAATGCGAGATTTGGACATTATGGATGTGAAAGTTTTTGGTGGCATACTTTGAGAGATATGAGATGTAGATTGTTAGGTTGATAGATTGGATCTTTTTTTTGCAAAATTGGGGATATGAGCAATGGTAGGTGGGATTGGAGCTTTGTTTAGGACAATCTTTTTTGATGTCTTGTAGGTTGCTTTTGAAGCTTTCCTATGCACTGGTGGACTTTTTTGATGGATGAACTTCCCTTATTTATTTTTTCCCCATAGTTTCTTTGACTAATGGAGATTGATAGGGATCAATTTATTTTGTTTTTTTTGGGTATCCTTTTTTTTTGTCCATTTTTCTTCAATGATTACTTCAGCTCAATCATTTGTTCCTTTTTTTGATATAGCATGTTCTCATGTGGTTGGGCTTGGTTTGTGGATGGGATGATGTGTGGATGAAGATTTAAGATATGAATAGTTGTAGCATTGGTAGCGGTTTTTTATCATAAGGACTCTACATTCTCCCCGTGTTGGCATTTGCACTAGACGAAGTTCCCTCTGGTGTTTAAGAGCTACCTCTATTACTTGATTGCCATAAAACCAAGAAGTTGTGCAAGATTGTTGATATCTAAGAGTATAAGACTCTTGATCATTGATAATGATGTGTAGAGTAGGAGACCCTTTATTTCTTGCAAAATATCTACGCGTACATTTTAGGAGGAAGCATCTCGAGGGTAGATGGAGGAGTGGGTGGTATGTGGAAATGATTATAATCTGCACCATCTTGTGTGGATTGGGAAATTTTGATTAGATCATGGTAGTATTTTGGAGGTAGGATTCGTGATCTTGTTCTATGTGGTGTTGTCTTCAACATGCTTTGGTTCGTGTTCTTGACATGGAGCAATTTGAAAGTATGGCGAATTTTTCAACAGGCATGGGAATTGGCTAAAAATTCTATTGATTTTGAAGTGGGCTTGGATAATGGAAATGACATTGTATGTACTTTAGTTAGATGTTTTTAGCATACTTTGGGTAAACTTCTTTAGACTGAAGCAACCTTTGCGGGAGTATATGATTCTGGAACATCCACTTGCACATGTTTGCAAATGTGGTGTTAATATCGAAACAATAATATGTATTATATTAATATGGTAAAGAGAAAATTAAACTAATTCAATGTATTGAGAGAGTGGTATGTAAATGTATGTGTATCTGTACTCATCATAAAGAGAGAAGACGTAGACGAAGCTCTTCTTTGTTCCTGATAATTGTGTATGGATTGTTCTTCATTCTTGAGTATCGATCAAAGGAAAATGGAGGTTCGATCCTAAGTCTGTGTATTGATTTAACTCTAGATATAGCTGTAAAAGTCAATCCTTATCTTTATTTTTTACCTATATCGATTGTTGCTCTTTCAATTGTTCATCCTTGGGATTTATGTATTGTAATTGCCCATGCCATGCACAGTGGTAACTGTTTGTAAGCACCTAGAGATATAGGTGAAATTGGAATAGTTGTTGGAGCATGTATAGTCCAAGGTGGGCCATTGTAAGTATCAAATTTAACTACTACATATAACGGTAAGTCTAGTGGTTTAGAGCTTTCTGTGTATACAATATCTAAAACCTCTCCAAGAGAACCATTAACAAAACATGCTTGAGTCCATAGGTTTGTAGTTAGCATGATGCGTTGGCCTCTACACAGCAGGAGTTCACAGGGTAGTTGGTTAGCATCATTGTCCATGTTTGATTTTGTGTTTTCTTTTATTACGATACTGAGTGCAATAGGAAGATTTAACAATTGTTTCATTTTTTTGTAACTATTGGAAAGGGATTCCAGTGGATCGTAAATGTTATTTGCATGCTAATCTAAGATAATGTCTTACAAGTAAATAATAAATATTTGTTACTTTGCTTTTATGGATATAAGTTTGGGTTCTTGTTGGATTCAATCGTATGGGCGGGTGTTTTCCTAATGGAGTGACAAGTGTCTATAATAGAAATCGAGTAAAAAAAAGTTTGCATTGAGTGAAAATAATATAATAGAAATATAAATACTAAAAGAAATATAATATAATATGAGTAGTACATATAAGTTTGTTTATAAGTGTTTATAATAGAAATTTAGTAAAAATAATATAAAAAACAAAAAGTTACACTACGCGAGACAAAATTTGCATAATGTATCTAATCAAATAGAATAAATAGAATATACTTAAAAAAACTTTAAACTATTTAGGGTAGAATTCAGTAGAAGAGATCAAATATAACAAAATCTAATAAATATAATTATAAATTTGTACACTATTTGAGTTAAATTTGAATAAAATTTTATTTAAATATAAAAAATAGAATGTAATTTAATATTTTATCCTATATGTACTGTATTTTTATCTAATATAGACTTGACTAAAATGGATCAAATATAAACTATACACTATACTATATTTTTAAACTATGTGTAAACTATTTGTCTAAAAGGAATCAAATATAACAAAGTCTAATAAATATAATTATAAATTTGTATACTATTTGAGTTAGTTCTGAATAAAAAATTATTTAAATATAATAAGTAAAATGTAATTAAATATTTTTTCCTATTATATTTTATTTTTGCCTAATATAGAAGTGAAAACATATCATTTTATCTTCATTTTTTTTTCAAATTTGATAGTAAATATTGTATATCTATAATAAGAATAGTATATTTTAACCTGAAGAAAATGGTATAAAGGCAACTAAGTTAATAGCATTCTAATGACAGCGAATGATTCAAAAATAAAATAAAATAAAATAAAATTTACCCTAATCTTTAAGCTTGAGAAATCTTAACAACTCAACCAGGGAATGAAAATAAATATAAGCCAAAAGACAAGGAGGCTAAATACACGTATACATTTAATTTAAGTGAAGTGAAATGAAATAAATCCGAGCCAAAATGTAGAGCCATATTTTCAACCCCCATTACATAAACACAACCAAAAAGTTTCATCAAAGACTCCTTTAAGAGCTACAAATATCTTCTATCCGCAACTAACAGGGAGAAAAGTTTCTTCATTTAGATTGTGTAGTGAAATTCAGTTAAAATAGATTGGAGTCTTGTATTGATTCAATACCCACATATAGAGTATGTAAAAATCCAAGATGATGGGAGCGTGGAGAGCTCAACACTTTAGTATTATATCAAGAGTATTCAAAAGGATTAGACAAAATCAACTGAGCCCTTTGTATGTGTCGTCGAATCAATTGAAGCGCAAAAAAAAGGGAAGTTGAAAATGGCGGGTTTTGAAAATATCTTTCAAAGCAGTGTTCACACCCGGTACTCGGTAGGGACTTCCCTAGATAAAAACTGGAAAGGAAAAGTAGCTTTATTTTGATGGGAAATCAGAGATTATCAGTTAGGACAACGAGGGAGCCCTATTTACACCCCATCAACAACTTTAGTCTTTGTAACTCTGGTACCCCAAATATTGTTCCATTGGGATTCTCAATGGTAAACTTTTCCTATTGATGGGGATCTTTGGATCCCCCGCCATACATGATAGACTTCACCAAAAAATGCTTTTTTTTCAATCAGCCTGCATCTACAGATATTCACTGATCTAACAGATATACTCGTAAATAGTGATTGAGATTAGGTAAATAGGGATGGGTTCGAAGAGTTTTTGCCTATCTCTTTACGTGGGTTTTCTATGTTTTCTGGGACACAGATCTTAGTGAACAAAGACCATTGCGATGATATCCACAATGGATTGATAGAGAGTAGGGTTGATTGGTGTGTGTTGCATGTGACCTCTTTCATAAAATAGCTACTTGTGCCATATCATACTGAGTGGGGAGTGCCTCATCCAGAATGAGTGTGGCAGATGAATGAAAATAGGCATTCTTGGAGCTCAAGAGGAAGAAGTTGCAACGTTATAGTGGCCTTCAACATCGATGAGAAAATGAGACAAGTGGTGGTAGAGAAGACTGACAACCCTGCTAAAAGCTATGATGTTTCAGTATTGTGCTTCCTAACAATGATTTCCGCTATGTTGTCTATGACTTTGACTTCACCACCAGTGAGAACTGTGAGAAGAGCAAGATCTTCATTTCATGGTCCCCTGATGTATTTTGAATCAAAGCAAAGATGCTTTATGTCAACTTTAAAGAGAAGCTATGAAGGGGAGTTGATGCGATGGCTGCAGATGGGCTATGCATTTTCTTGAGTCTCAAACAAGGAAAAAAGAACCTCTATCGATTCCTAACAACTGCCAAACTGCAATGAAAGCTAGAAGGTGGAGATTACCGTGCACTGTGTGGTCTGCAATCTGCGTAGATTCTGTCCTAATGCGTCCCATGTCTTCTATGTAGTCTCCGTGTGCAATTTGGTGCGAGAAATATGGTTGTGCTTCGAGTACTGGTCTGAATCAAAGCTGGCGTTCATTCTTCTTGTAGGAAAAATAAGCGGTGATTTACCAGATATATGCCGACATCAGTAAATGAGTAGGGTGGAAATTTGATGGCGATTGATATCTGTGGAAATTGATGGCGGTTGATATTGTCGTAGGCTTCTTACCAGCCGGCGAATGATATTTTCAAACTATACGTGAATTCAATTATGTGCATCCCATTAAGCTAGGTGCATTTAAACCGTCCTCCAGCACATGGTGAATCGTTCATTTTGCATTTAACTCGAAGACACTTTAGTGCTTCAACTTGCCTCTGATACAGCCTTCCCGGAGCTACAATCATCAACTGTGAAGTTTACCTGCATTCTAGCAAAAAGTTTGATGGAAAACCATAGCAGTTTCACGGCGTGAGACTTGTTTCCGGCTGAAAGCCCATGTAATATATAGCCTATCGGCTAAAAATCTCCACGCCACATTATTCCTATCTCTACCCCATGCTCACACATCACTCCTTTTCCTATTCATTCTCTTTTTGCAACAAATAACAAGAGATACATATAGCAAGATGATTTCATTACCCAATGTCTTTGCAAACAATAATAACGACCTCTCAATAACACGACTAGCTCTGATACCATATTAGATTGAGGAACAAGTTGTAACTAGTACAGTAAAAAATGGCTTATTGTATAAGCTTAAACATCTCCTACAGTTGAGGAACAACTACACAACTTGTATACAAAATTGTGCTAATAATGTCACAAGCAAAAGAAAGTATAAACAATGCTAACAATGTCATGAATCCCTAGCAATTGAGGATGGCAATCCCAATCTTAAGTCTAGGCCTTTAAAAAAATAAACCCTTTTGTTGACACTCATCCAAACATTTGGACTATGGGTTTTTAACTTGTTTGCAACTTGTATAGTTGATTGTTTATCAAATTTTAATGAAATACGTACCAAACTAGTCCATATACAATGATGGGTGTGAGGTTTATTTTGATTTTTATGTTTCTTTTAATGTTTTTCCTCTATTTCTTTGCCTAAAGCATGGGCTGCTACGTTAGAAGGCAAGCTTGGTATGGGGAAGAAGAGTGGTTAGAGATGTTAGCCTGCATGCTGAATTTACCTACTGAAATTTTTCCTATTCTTCCCGACTCTGGGTTCTACTAAAATGGGTTGCTTCTCTATTCCAAAACCTTTTTAACCAAGTGAGGTGAATGGTGCCCCAATCAAGAAGTTGACACACTAAAACACAGGTGTTGAACGAGAAAAAGAAAATAGCAGAAATTTGGTGGTTAGCATGGTTCGGCAAGTTTCTGATTGATAGTTTCATCTGCTGCTTTGCCCAGTTGTTGGTTGTATATTTTATAGCACTTTTTGCTGGTTGCAATTTAGCATATACACAAATTTATCTGTTCAGTATTGTTTCTAGATTCGATTGTGTTCGAGTTTTTTTGCATCAACGGTTCAGATCACTCTGTGATTCATCATCAAGATGGTAGAGAGCAGGAGGAGAAGAAAATGATGGATCACGGAGTGTGATCCGAAACGTTGATGCAAAAAAGCTCCAACACAAATGAATCCAGAAACAATACTGAACAGGAATATGGATTGTGAAAATATCATTAACGACTTTATCTACTTAGTCCTAGATGGAAGACTGAGGGATGATTGTAGAACACACCAAGATCCTTCAATGCATTTAAATAGATGTTGAAATAAAAAATGAAAATATACAAGACCAATAAATGTTCATCCCATTTATATTTTTGCATTTGTCGAAAAGAAGAAATTATGTTCAACTCTTTACATTCCCACCAAATATAAAATGAAATCAAGACAATGAATGATCATCACGTCCCTTTTTATCCTTTTGTACTTGTCCAAGGAAAAAGATTACAGGATAGCATGGTATAACACCTTACATTCCAAACTTTGTGTTATCATACGCATGCCCTACGTGTGACTTATTCAAGCTGTTTTTGTTTGATTAATCACTAATATGTGTTCTGCTATTATTATATAAATCTTAATTTTTTTCACAAAAACTTACTAACATCAATTTCTTGTTGGTACATACATTATAAGAACTGTAAGTTACCATTCCGTAGGGCTAGGTTAGCTGCTTCATATAGGTTCAAACCTTAGAAAACTAAGTGCCCCAAAATGATCTTAAGGAGTTTGTCCTCAAAAAAGCTGGAGTAGAAAGACCAGATCTAACAAAACATCATATCACGTATCTTAGATGCATATATATATAGTCAATTAACTTGAAAAAGTGGAGATACAACTTCGTCATGCATGAAGCAACCAACCAAATTAAGATTGTAGATCATAATTGCTGATCAATTATTTGGATTACATTTTATTTTTGGTGGCTCAAAGCCTCAGTTTGTTTGATAGCTGTGCTATGATACTGGCTCTATTTCTTTGTCGATCAATAGCTCTGTATGCTTATTGATAAATTGTTTAATGTGATTATGAAGCATTTTTCTTCTTTTCTCAAACAAGATCAGCTAAAACATATGTCAGGGCTAGACTGCTGGTTTAATACATTGGACTTGAAATACAGAAGCAAGTGCCATAATAGATTCAAAACTGCTAAGATTACATTCTAATGCCTAGATATAAAATCTTAAAGCTCTCAATTGTTAAAAAATTTATGCCTCTCAATCTACTGGAACTTGTTGGAAAAGAACAAGTTGGATCAACAGATGAAATCAATATTTAGCAATTACATGTTCATTTCATATATTCCACAACATCTTGGCCAATTTGTTCAAGAAAGGAAACAAAACCCATCCCATTGCTCAATCCTGTTCCATCAACGTCTTGCTCCTCAATGAGGTAGTGCTCAAAGGGTTCAGCATTATCATGGCCACTACGAATTAAAAGAAGCTTCGGTGTGATGCTTCTTTCCTGCTTCAGCTTGTTAATTGTACCTCGCAAAAGACCTGTCAAAAAATATTGAGGGTAAGCAAAGCATGTAGCTCAATACAGTGCCAATGCATAAAAAAGCACATGTTCAATTATGATTTGGTCACCAACCATGCTTTAAGAGCCCATACTACCAGTGGATCCTAATCTACATATGAATGTATTTACATACATTGTATTTCTGTTTAAGCCATGTAACTCATTGCACAGGGGCAAAAATATCATATTGTGAGAAGAATTTAGAAAGACATTTTAGATTCTTTAATAAACATACCATTGAATCTTATAATGCATTGATACGTGGAAATAACAGAAATCTGCATACTGATTTTAATGCATAGATTTTCAAGTGGAGATAATAGCCATCCATAATTATATGAAGGCTTCCATCTCAATTTATTTTCTCTAATACATAATTTAAAGAGAAAAATATTTAGGTTTTATAATAACTCGTACTCTTTTCTTGCATATTCCTGATAATGAGTTTGGCATTGTCTTAAAAAGCCCAAGGATGTGTGAAAGAGACCTCCTAGAGATTGGGTTAGGTTTAACTTTGATGAGCTGCAAAACGAAATCCAGGATTAGCAGGCAGGTGAATCTTTAGAGATGATAGACAACCTCTTATTTTTCAGCCTGAAAGAACCAGGAGACAGATATTTGACAAACACAGTGGAGATAGAATGCATAAATTCAAGCTGTTATATTAGACAGTCAAGGGTCTCCTTATAAAGGAGAAATATCCAAGTAGGAGGTGTTAAGGTGTTTCAACACCTCAATAGTCTATAAACTAGCTAAGCAAAATATCAAGAAAATATCAGGAAAATATCAACCTGCACAATAAATGCCTAAGTAGGCTTAGATCAAGATATGTGTATGCAAGCATTAATTACACTAACACCCCCCCCTTAAGCATAACTTAGGTGGGCATGGATAAAATGGGTCCCGGCTACTAGCCTGGTGAGGTACCCATGTACAATGCAATCTCTCTAAAAAATAGAGTAAGATAGAAAACCTAGTGGGAAAAAACTATCCTCCAAAAAGAGAGAAGATGTGGAGAAGACTAGAAGTCCCCCCCCAAGGATGATGATGATGCTAATATAGACCGCACGCCAAGAAGAGCTCGTAGATGAATGAACTTGCTCTCAGTGAAGGGTTTGGTGAAGATATCAGCAACCTGCTCTGAAGACTGGCAAAAGACTAAGTCGATGATCTGACCATGAATCAACTCTCGAATGTAATGCATATGAATCTCTATGTGTTTGGTTCGTTGATGTTGAACCGGATTCCTGCATATCTGAATAGTACTTTGGTTGTCACAATAGATGACAATAGGCTGCCTGAAAGGAGTACCAAACTCAGAAAGAATGCCTTGAAGCCATATAGCCTCAGTAGCTGAGTTAACAACTCCCCTGAACTCTGCCTCTGTTGATGATATAGCAATGGCATTCTGCTTCTTGCTATACCAACTGATAGGACCTGAACCAAGCGAAAAGCTATAACCAAAAGTGGACTTACGATGCTCAGTGTCACCAGCCCACTTTGAATCTATATAACCAACCAAGTCAAGTGATGAACCAACTCTGTAGTGAATCCCAAACCCAAGAGTACCATGAAGATAGTGAAGAATCCTCTTAGTTGCTTTCCAATGCAGCTCATGAGGTTTCTGCATGAATCTCAAAACCATGCCTACTACATAGGCAATGTCTGGCCTGGTATGAGTCAAGTATATAAGACTACCAACAAGTTGTCGATACAATGTAGCATCAACCAATGGTGTAGTACAGGAAGTCTCAAGCTTGACTCCAGAAAGAAAGGGATTCAGAGATGGTTTGCAAGTAGTCATATGAAACCATGCAAGTAGATCAAGAGTATACTTGGGTTGTGCAAGAGTAATCCCTGAAGCTGACTGTGAAATCTCAATTCCAAGGAAGTAGTGCAATAAACCCAAGTCTATCATGTCAAATCTATCCTGAAGTGATGTCTTCACTGCTATAATGGCAGATGAAGTACTCCCAGTAATCAAAAGATCATCAACATATAGAACCAGTATCAAAAGTGAATCATCTTGCCGCAATAGATACACATTAGGATCAGAATGACATCGAGTAAAACCTAAAGATAGGAGGTAGGAGTCCATCTTGGCATACCAAGCTCTAGGAGCTTGTTTAAGGCCATAGAGAGATTTCTTAAGTCTACAAACTAAGGATGAATCCTGAACAAAACCTGGTGGTTGTTCCATGTAGATTTCCTCCTTGAGGTCTTCGTGAAGAAAAGCACTCTTCACATCCATCTGATGTACATTCCATCCATGTGATGCGGCAATAGCAAGTGTGAGTCTAATGGAAGTCATCTTAGCAACTGGTGCAAAGGTTTCTGTATAGTCAATGCCTGCAACTTGTGAAAAACCTTTGGCTACCAATCGTGCTTTGTACTTATCAACTGATCCATCTGCTGCAAATTTAGTTCGATATATCCACCTACATCGAACTATCTTCCTTCCCTTAGGATGTGAAGTTAAATCCCAAGTGTGATTTCTAATCAAGGAATTATATTCCTCATCCATAGCAATATCCCACTCTGGTATACCTGATGCCTCTTTGAATGTCTGTGGATCGGAAACTAAAGCAAAGAAGTCATGTGGCCCCCCCTGAAAATCTACTTGAATCAGTCTATCATCTGCTAAATCCTGTACCCTTGTATTTGTCCTATGTATAGTGTAAGATGTGGGTGAGTCTGGTGCAGATATATCAACTTCTAATGCAATCCCTGAACTAGATGAAGATGAACCCTCATCACTGTGAGAACTGGAAGAAGAAGATACTACACTAGAAATCTGTTGAGAATGATTTGAATCATCAGTACTGTAATCAGGATCTGAAGAGTCCACAATATGTTGAGAAGTGTCAAGTATAGTTTCAGGAGATGTTTCTTGAAACTTAACACTTCTCTCAATAAACAACTCATGTGTGGTAGGGTGGAGTAGGTGATAGCCTTTTACACCATCTGGATATCCCACAAAGATGCAAGGTTTGGATTGAGGATCCATAGCCTTGCGTTGCTCTTTCGGAATACGAGCCATGGCATGCGAGTCAAAAACTCTGAAATGATCAACTGCTAGTTTCCATCCTTTCCAAGCCCTTTAAGGCTTTATGTGGAACTTTATTTTGTATGTAACATGCATAGTTGATTGCTTCTGCCCAATATGATGGTGTGAGGCTCTTAGAGTGAATCATACAATTAGCCATCTCTTTTAAAGATCTATTTTTACGTTCCGCAACACCATTTTGTTGTGGGGTATAAGGAACTGTTCGCTGTAGATCTATCCCCTCTAATATACAAAACTACTCAAAACTATTGTTGACATATTCTCTCCCATTATCTGTTCGAAGAACCTTGATGACTTTCCCTAATTGTTTTTCAACAAGAGCTTTGAAATCTTGAAAAGACTCAAACACTTCTAATTTTTGTCTAAGAAAGTAGTCCCATGTAAAACGTGAGAAATCGTCAATGAAGGTGAGAACATATCTAGCCTTTGTAAAAGATGGATGGGGAAAAGCCCCTGAAACATCACTATGAACAAGTTCTAAAACTTGTGTTGCCCTCCTTGATTTACCTTTGTCAAATTTTGCTTCTGGATGCTTGCCAAGTGCACAACCCTCACAAAGTCCTTTAGAAAATTTAACCTTAGGTAATCCCTTAACCATATTCTTTTGACATAGTTGTTCAAGATAGCGGTAGTTAAGATGGCCAAACCACTCATGCCATAGTTTGCTAACTTCATCTAAATGAGTTAGTTTGCTTTTGGAGAAACATTTGTGGCAAAATTGGAGAAGGTATATAATCTGGATTGGTGACTTGCCTCTCCTATTGCTACCAAATTGTTGCTTTGTAATTCTCTTATCTCAACTGAATCTGGAGAGAAATGTACTCTCATGCCCTTCCTTAAATGAGTTATTTGATACACTGAAAGGAGATTAGTTGAGAGTTAAGGCACACTTAGTGTTAATGTTTTAGTAGCTGCAGGAGGTATCTTCTGTCATGTATGTAAATCTTCCAAAATTGGCGTAACTGACATGCAGAAGAACATTCATTAATTGTCATAATTGTCATGCAGGAGAATCTGCATTCTGACATGCATTTATCATTCCTTCTGTCATGCAGAGGAATCTTTGCATAAGAATCTCTAAATTAAGCAATTGTAACTGCCCTCCTTGTGCGTCTCCTTGCTTTTGCATGTAGCTTTATTTTTAGCTGAAGATAGATGCAGCTGGAGGAATTATTCTGTGTGTGTGTGAAGCTGTCTTGTAGAGGAAGTTCGAATTATTCAAGAGCTGTGCAAGTTCTTCATCAAATGCAGAGTGTACAAGGCTGAGATAATTGTTAGCAGATTGCTTCACTCAATTTTTGTATTTGCATCAGATTATGGTGCTTTGTGTTGGCCTTCTTATCAGCCTATTGTAAAAATGACATGCTTGTTGAGATTCAATATACAAGAGACATATTTGTGGCTGGGTTTTTCTCCCTCGAGAAGGAGGGTTTTCCCAGGATATATACTGTGTTCATTTTTTTGCTTTCTGTTAAATCTGATCCTAAAACATTAACACTTAGAACATTTGAAAATGTTCCTCCTTCAACTTCAACAGACCCTCTCCCTTTTACCAATGCTGGAGTATCATCACCTAAGGTGATTGTGGACATACTTGATGGTTCTAAGGATGAAAAAACAACCTGTGAAGAACCCATATGGTGTGAAGCACCAGAGTCTAGAATCCATGATGGAGATAAAGATGCTTTAGCAACTAAGGCTTTTCCCTTCAATTTCTCTTTGTCCTTAGTATTATCTTGATTTGATGAAGATGCCTTGATAGAATCAGGTAGCCCTATATTATTCTTTTTGAGAATTTGTTGTAGAACTTCAATTTTTTTCTTCATGCAATGTTGTTCATCATGTCCAAGATTTTTACAAAAGGTGCATGCAACTCTCTTTTTACCTTGAGGGTCCTTTTTGGAGTTGTCAATTTTGTTTTCTTTCTTAACTTCCTCGTCCTTTTTAGTGTTCTTCTTCTCCCCTTTTTAAGTTTGAGGTATTTCATTCCCTACAAGGAGGGCTTGAGGTTTCGTAGACTTCAAAGTACCCATTTGAATTAACTTTTCTTGCTCCCTTGTAAGGTTAGCAATGAAGTTATCAAGTGTGGGCATTGACCATGAGGCTCCAAGAGCCCTTTTAGTAGAGTAGAAAGTTGATACAAACACAGAAAATTCTGGACCTAGCTTGGAAAGTACAGAAAGGATTAATTGATCCTCTTTCTTATCAATTCCACAATCTTTTAAGTGAAACTTCAAGGATTTAAACTTAGTAAAAAAGTCTTGTAAAGTTGAGAAATTCCTAGGACTAAGACCTAAGAGTTGATTTTCCAACTCATAGCTTCTAAGTTCATCTATTTTCCCAAATAGTTTGTCAAGACCTTCCCAAACTTGGTTGGGTGTTTTCAAGTTCTCAACATGGAACAACAAATCAGGAGATAAATTTAAACATAGAAAACCAAATGCTTGATCACACTTATTGAAAAACTTTTCTTTGTCTTTAGCTGCATTAGGTTCTTTCTTTGTTCCCATAGTTACCCTATATAAGCCTTTGTTCTTAAGTACAAGAATAACTTTCACCTTCCAATCATGATAATTGAAAGGTGTTAAGGGCACTATAATAACATTAGATTCCATATTGCTTTGACTTAGATAGTTCCTTAAAGAAATGCAGAAATAAAGAAATTAGCAGTGTTCCACGGAGTTTCCTGAAGGGGACGCGTCTCCGTGTGCGGGACGCGTCTCGGGGACGGGGGGACAAGGGGTCTAAGTTTGGGGACGGCGGGGGGAGGGGGACGGCGGCAGGGGGGCGGCGAGGGGGCGGTGCTGATATACATATGGTACTTGAATAACTAGTTATAAAAAGATGTTTAAGAATAACATTTCAAATTAAACTTTGGAAAATTAGTAAAATTGCAAATACTACATTTTAAACAATTGAATACTATTACTAAATGACTAAAAGTATATAAAATATTAAAATTTGCAAATGAAATTGTCGAATTTGAGATTTCTATTATATGAATATCGAAAATATGACATGTCACATCATAATATCACATCATAAAGATGATTACAATGAGTAGAATGATACATTGATATCAAAATAAGTACAAAATGCAAAACTGTAGTGAAGGGAGGCCTCTAATCATCCCCAAACTTACTCTTTCACTCACTCTTCTCACTGGTTTTCCTCTTCTTCACCTAGCTGTTGCAAAACATCAAATGGCATATGCGAGCAAAAAAATGAAGAATGAGAGTGTTTTGTTTAGCTTATGAATTTTAGAAGGGTCCCACAAGCCTTTAGGGTTTGGCCCAAGGCTTACATTCCAAGAAAATTGAAAGAAATTTTTTTAAAAATTGCTTTTTTGGACATCCCACCGCAGGGGACGCATGGGTGTCTCTGAGACGCTTGAGGGATGGCTAGAAGTCCCCGAGACGGCTCGGGGACGTCCAGGAGTCCCTGCCGTTTCCTCGGAGTTTCCCAAGTCCCGGCGGCGGTGGGGGGACGGCGGGGGGACGTTTCTTAGCCATCCCCAAGTCTCCGAAACGTCCGGGACGGGGGGACGGCTGAAATTTGGGGGGGGGGGACGCGTCCCCGTGGAACACTGGAAATTAGAAATGCGTGCAGAAGTGAAAAAATACAACAGAAGCACTTCTCAAGGAAGTGTGAAAATGAACCACACAAGACCCCCCTTGATTATTTGTTTCCCCCCAATTTGGCACTTTATAGGTTAGTGCGTTTTACAATGAGAAGAAATTAAATTTTCTTTCACAAATTGTTAACAAAGGCAAAATAACTTCCCTCCTTTTACAAATTGATTGCAAAATTAAATTTGACCCCCTTTACAAGCATTTGATAATAAATCAGACAATCTTTTCTAACCACTATTAAATAGCAATAAATGCTAATGGTTAAAAAAAAAATAGTTAGTGCATTTTAAATGCAACTTTAACTACTTTACATAAAAAATCTCAAGTTAAAGGAGCATTTATGAAATAAAACGGTTGCTTGAAAGGAAGAATGAGTCAAAGATTTTAGGGAAGATTTGAATCGCCCCAAATTAGGCGAGATTCTCTGTAGATCTTGGAGGCTCCTTCACCGTCGTACCCACAGATCACAAATTGCCTTTCAAATGTTAGAAAATTTTATGCAAAATTCCAGCAGGGACAGAGGGTACTCATGGAACGAACAGGGGTGTCCATACATGGCAGAAACAGGGGTCTCTCTCAGCCACACCAAACCGCGCCCAAGGGTCTCTCTCAGATCCCAGCAGCCACACCAAACCATGCCCAAGGGTCTCTCTCAAATACAGGATTTCATGCGCCTATGCAGCCAAATCGTGCTGGAGTTGACTGGCTCTTGTGCACACTAGAGTTGACTGGCTCTTGCACCATCTCTGCCCTCAATCGCCTAAGAATAGATCCAATCGCCTTCTTGCTTGCCAAAATCGTTCCTAACAATGATGCCAAGGTGAAATAAAGCAGAAAAAACACGTCACTTTACAAAATTAGCAAAATATGTGCCTTTCACTTGATCCATCGGTTGTTCTTGAGTGTGTCAGTTTAGGTAGCTAAACAAGGGACAATAAAAACATCGATCTCAGAAAATCAGAAGATAACGATTGATAAGGTTTACGTCCTCTTCCATAGCAAATCGGCTTCAACAAAAAAGACGGGCCTCCTATTGATGCGTTGATGGGCAGAGAGGAGCAAAATGTCATGCCTCAAGAATAGATCGCAGCCCATAACAGCAAATCACGCCTGGCCTGGTAGAATGAAGGGAAGGAAAGAGGATGCGTCGGTTTGGGAGGAAGAAAATATGCCCCTCCTCTGTTTTGAATCGGGCCCTCCTCTAACACCAGGAGAAATCGGCCCTTTCAACAGAGAAAAATCAGCATTTGTGGAGAAGAAGAATAGCGTCTCAGATGAGTAGAGTCAGTATGCATTCACCTTTGACCTGAAAATATCCTTGTAAGGCTCTGATACCATGAAAGAACCAGGAGACAGAGATATTTGACAAGCACAGTGGAGATAGAATGCATAAATTCAAGCTGTTATATTAGACAGTCAAGGGTCTCCTTATAAAGGAGAAATATCCAAGTAGGAGGTGTTGAGGTGTTTCAGGTGAAACACCTTAACAATCTATAAACTAGCTAAGCAAAATATCAAGAAAATATCAGGAAAATATCAACCTACACAATAAATGCCTAAGTAGGCTTAGGTCAAGATATGTGTATGCAAGCATTAATTACACTGACACAGCCACTTGTGACTAGTTACAAATAATAAGGCAGAAGCAATGGCCAACTTAGAAAGCTAAAACTAGCTCAGGAGAAGGGATGGTGAAAACTTCAGGTACCCCATATGACATTTCCTGCAACTTCGCTTTTCATAATAATGAGGATTTGATAGTTTGCGAATTTTCAAGTAAAGGTCCTAGTAACCTGTTAAAACTCCAGTACAGGGATGAAGACCACATGCTTGTCCCAGTATCCACATCTAATGCTGATCATATTTATCTATAATATAGTCATGCCCTTATTCGTTTATTCCGATCCCCTGATTTGAAATGGCATCCATGTCTGTCCTATACACCAATTTGAAATGCCATCTCTGTCCCCATCTTGTACCCTGCATCTCCAGCTTACTGTAATCTAAATGCAATGGCATATTGAATCTGATACTGGAAGGCTTGATAAAACTTGTCCATCTGTGATTTGATAATGGCAGCTTTGATGAAAGTTGAATATTTTGCATTTGTACTCTTGATTCTATTTTAATATGAATTTTCGTTTTTGCCTGGCATATTAAACTGGATGTTGAATTATAAGCCACAGAACATGTTCAATTCTGTCACAAAAAATTTACAAAACAAAAGATATAACCTATACAAAGTATACACAACAGATGTGCAGCTATAACAACACTCGCTGCAAATAAATTATCTCAAGAAATCAACAGAACTTTCACTTCCAAACTTACTAGACGTTCTTCCGAACTAAAAAATCCACAACAGCAAGTGACCAACTTCTACCATGATTCTGAGAAGCTGATAAATTGATACAGATTTTGTACTTACAGTTCTGTGGAGGAGGGAATGGTAGTGCAGGATCTGCTGTTGACGAATAATAAACAATGAGAACAGTGAATGCATCAAGAAAGAAAATAGGACTGCCACTAGTTATGAGTGCAGCACGGCTTAAAGAATGGCGAGGATATGCCTGCTTGTCTGGGGTTGAATATGAAGACAACACTGGATATACAGCACGTAGAAGGGAGCTTGGCTCCAGGGCACTGCATCCAAAGGCCTACAGTTAATTACGTCACAATAACCCAGTATTCAATAAAAGCCTTAGTATTCATTAAATATATAAAAAAAATGACCAAATAACTGTAAGAAAATGATTCTCCCATGCAGACAAGAAAAAGGTAGTGAGAATAAACATGGATGAAACAATTTTTAAATGCCATGTTTGTACACTACTTGAGATTGCTTTTTCCTTCAATAACGAACAAGCCCTGCCATTTCTAGACTGTGAAATAAAATCAGTGATTGCTTCCATGTCCCTCTTTACACATGCAGGATGATCTCAGACTTTAAAGACAATTATTTACTCAGTCAGATTTCTACAAATGCTAGGAGACCAAACTCTTTACCTGACCCACAGGTGTACAGTTAGACGCATCCAGCAAGCTAACTTACTCTAGAGTTCAAAATTCAAGGTATCAACAAAGATTTAGAAGAATCAATATAACAATAAGACAATCTACTACCTGAAAAGGCATTGAAGATAAATTCGATAGTCTGGATGAACACCCTCTTCATGTAGACGGAGAAGAGGACTCCTCAAAAGAGCAAATGCAAGTCTTGGCAAAGACTGCAACTGTGGACACTGTGAAAATGCAACATCAAGCCGACTAGCTGTATTGGGCTTTCCAAATTCAAAAAGCTTGCAGGCATCATTATATTGAGCTGTTAGGATAACAAGCCAATCATGCAATAACAGTCTGCCCTCTTTGACTCCTTGCTCCAAAGATGCTGCAATTACCTAAGAAATATCTCAAGTGAGGCCCAGAAGCCAAATCAAATATGTTGTACACTAGTTCAAAAAATCCCAAAAGAATGTTAATAACCAGCAAAACTCAAATTTATTTAGTACAATGCTTAATAGATCGTAAAACCTCATAAAACAACAGGTCCAAAAATGGAAGACATTCCAGTGATCTTATTTTGACAAAAGAAAAATAATGTAGATCTGACTGCACGCATCCAGATGAATGGAATCATGGCATGAAAAAAAAACAATCGGACTGCTGAGCATAGAGCTCGAGCAGGTCAACAAATGTAGTCTTTAACTACAAATGAACTGAAAGTATAGATTTTCTAATTTAAGTTTTTCCTGCTTACATTGTGGGTATGTTATTTAAATGAGTTAACAAGAATCCATCAGCAGGAAAATACCATCAAGATTTGCTGTACAGAACTGTCGAATTAAACCCAAAACAAATGTGCCTTTTATATGTAAAAATTGTTTTGTACAACTCATCCCTGACAACTTCATTATGTCTAAATATTCAATTGCACTAATTGCTGGAATTGAGATTTCTACCTTGTGAACAAGAATAGAAAGAATAACTTCTGCATTAGCACTGTCATAAAGCTCATTTATATTTTGTGCTATTTCATACTGTACTGTGCGTATTCTCAACCGCTGTTTGAGCAAATACCTACACCTGCACAAAATATATATGTTAGTTCATATAAAACACATTCAGTACTTTCTAAGAGCGTAGTAAGCATGCACAGGAGATGCATCCTGAAGAAAGATGCCCCAACTAAATATGTTTGATCAAATTAGAAACTAGAGCAAAGAAAATGAATAAAGTGTCAGGATAGTATCTTATTTAGGTTATATTAAAGTTATAAAGTGCATGATCAAGTATGTAATTTCAATATAAGGGTTAGTTTCACACCTAACTAACCATTTTAAAAACCCCTGTTGGCAAAAGTAAATCATCATCATCAATAACAGGTTTGATTACTTTGTCTTTCATTTATCCTGTTGCCTGACAACCCAGATTTGGTCTCAGATTGTGAAGATCCAAGATGCAATACACAAGATCAAGCACGTGTAGGACGTTTTATCAAAGATTGAAATCACAAACTCAAGACAGATTCTAACAATCTGTAGGTTAGAACCCCCATTGTAGAAATCAAGAGTTTCATTGCAGTCCAACTATATTGCAAACACAAAGACTGAAACTCCATGGAGATAAAAAAAAAATTTGCACATGTGACTAAGGCAGATAAAGACTATACAGATTTCTTGTCGCAGCTGAAACATTATTAGAGATGCACCCCCACCAAATACTTGCCATTTCTAGGACGAAGACATCTCCAAGACAACAAAAACTCTAAGGAAACATTCCCTTGCATGTTGCCACCACCACCTGTAGACAAGGGATGTACCCAGGACATCTCCCTAAGAGGGGACATTTCTAAGGCATCCCCCTAATTTGGAGACTTCAGGGAATTGTAGGGACATTTCAGGGACCCTCAGAGCGATTGTTGGCATCCCTCAAATGCACCAAAATCCCCCAGCCATCCCTGTATCAAATAGCTGAAATATAATTATTTTAAAAGAAAATCATGCATTTTTTAGATATTATCATATTTGTGACACTAACCCTAACCTTTATGGTTTATGGACCCCACCCACACCCTAAGCAATCACAACAAAGCAATAAATTAATATCTTAGCCTCACTCCAAATCAATATCAAGTTTAAACAGCATTGAGCAAGGCTGCAAGAGTGAGAACATTAGGATAGGAAAAGTGAGAGCAACATGAGAGAGAGCATTGACCAAGTCTTCATCATTTGAGTGCAAGCATTAAGAAGAGTGAGAGCAACATCAAGGACTTTGTGTTGCAGAAAATTACTGATAAAATTGTGAAAATGGTCTGTGCCTTAAAGGTTTGTGTGATTTTGAAGGCCTTAATTTGGGCTTGGTGGTGAGGGCTCCACCCCTCAACCCCACCCTGCATGCACTGCCCCAAATCCCCCGAGGGGTGCTGCCCTGAAACCCCAATGACTGCAGTCGCCAAATCTAGGCTCTTGATCTCCACATCTTGAGACTTCATGGAACATGGAGTTAAAGCTCTTCAATATTGCCAATAAGAATGCCAAGGCAAAGAAGAAAATGCGAGCTATCAAGTTTCTTATCCATTGTGCTGGGCTGGTCAAGGCAAGAGGGGATGGATCAAGCTCAAGTGCAGACGTTGAAGATGTCCAAGTCATTTATGTATATTATCAATTTGGTCACTAATTCACAAATTTTCAGGTAGAGCTCTTTAAGTTTATGCATTCAAAGTTAATAATTTGAGTTTGAAAGATGTTAAGGATAACTATAAATCTAATTTGAATTCCATGCTATTCAAAGTCTATAAGAAATCACACAAAAAGTAGGTGAATTTGTAGCGGACTATGATGGAAGATTCTTCGACATCATCAATGATATAATTTTCAAGATCAATGAACCAAAATCGGCTTCTTCCAACTAAAATCCAAATCTAAAAATAAATGCTAACTTATTTCCTTGATAAATGGTATTTTCTTCACTGAGCTAACTTATTTCCTTGATTGAAACGATTTAAAAATTGTAGTCATTAGACTGCAGAATAGAATGCTTGGATAAAAACAAACTTCTCATACTGACAGCTACAAGTAATAAGGAATGTCTGTATGCAAATGAATAATTTGGATCATGATTGTATTCAATAATGATAGCCAGGAGTCTTCTGTCTTTTGTTTCTGAAATATCATATAAAATTGCATGATGAATGCTGACAACAAAAGTAACAATGAGAAAAAACAGCAAAATAGTACACCTTACATATTTTCTTCATTTAAATTCATAATCACTTCCATGTTTGCAAATGGGCCTAGATTACAAATCCACGAGATATATTAAATGGTTTGGGCAATTTTGTCATCTATTAATATAATGTTTGGCATAGTTGAGATATCTGGTATTCCTAAAGATGCACAAGTAGACTCTATATTAATTTTCAGTTGCATATTTCATTCACATATCAATGAAATAAAGACTGCTCAAGAATACATTGGGTAAAACAAAAAAAACAGAGAGATTAACATGATAAATCAAATGTCTGATAAAACAATCCAAATATAAAGGAATTATACAGTACAGAGACTATAGCAGTCACCTTGTTACTAACTCCTAACTACACATACCTGTCCGGTGCAGTCGACCCTGTCTTGAAATTTTCTTCAGGTGGTACAACTACAGTATATTGAAAAGCAAATTGCAAAACGGGGGGGGCATCAGAGTTCCTGAAAACCAAGAGTCAAATCAGGGTCAAAAATGGTAGAAGGCAAAATACAAAAGGCATATATAGCATGTACAACATTTTTCTTCAAACACACTAATCTAATCTCTAGACTGATGTTAAGGAAAAATAAAATATAATGCTATAGGTTTTAGTTACTAGCGTTTACATAGAATAACCAGGACAATTGTTGACAAATAACCAAATATCTCAAATCTTTTATGATAACCAATAAACTAGAAATAATTGGCATAGACCTACTCTTATTTTTTCCCATTTCAAATTACTGTTATTTTTATTTGCATACAGCCATGCCAAACTGCAGTAACTGCAGGCATCGCTACACATTAAACAACTTGGGGGTAGTTAAAACTGGTAAAAACAGTTTCACTTCACAAATCTTACAAATATAGTGAACTCTCTAAAATAATTCTGAGGATCCCATGTCTTTCATAAGTTCTATGTTTTCCATCTTCAGATTATCTCAAGTACCCAGATTTATAATAGCAGTTAGTACTGTCCACCCATTAACTTTCAGATTTGTATGAGGGCTTGTGAAAAATCCTAATGAAACATTGAACAACCACTAACAACACATAAAAAATGCAAAGACATTAAAGAGCAAGGATGATTGAAAACTTCTTAAGTTTTACCTTGTCAGGCAACCAAACACTGACCAATGACAATCAAGTTGAGTGACAGAAAAATAGTACATCATAGATATCAAACTTGTAACCTGACCTCCTGATACACGTCTCCCGCATCAAAAATGCTTTCATATCTCAGAGAAATATTAGGAGATGTCTCCAGATATCTGGAAACTTCAAATCAAGTTTCTTCCTGTCTCTGTATGATTCCTAGAAGTGTTCCTTGAAAATTGGGAAACTTCTTATAGCAGGTCAACTACTTGAAAACTCCAAAAATCAATTTCAATAATCCAGAATTGCTTACATTCAAAATGAAGACCTATCTTTGTACCTGATTTGAATTAGGTCCCATGGCCCAAATTCAGGGCCACTTTTAAGCTTTGAATTTTTTCACTTTATTTTATTTTTATTATTATATTTATTTATATATTATATTATATAATATATTAGTGTTTAAAAACACTAATTTTAACTAGTAAATAAAGCAAGCTTATTGGCAGGAAAAAGGGGACATGACATTTAGTCCTCCCAGGCATGTCAATTACTAATATTGAAAGCTCAAATATGAGCACATTTTGAGCCGATTGATTTTCCTTCTCTTCTGCAACTTTATCTTGTGTATAGCGATAATGATCATGCATTCTTTACACATAATCATCAGTCCATCATGATCATACTTTCCACAAAAGAATGGCAGTACCACCTTTTCCATTCAGGATTAACAGCTACATAATGCTCTAGTCTATAAAGTCAAAATGTTTTCATGCAAAAACATTGTTTTTTCACAAAAGTTTGAACTTACAAATAAATATTTGTGGGATCTTTCCTCGTTAAGTTCTTCCAATAGTTAATGTCACAATCACAAAATAAATTATTCAGTAGTCTTTTATTGTTAGCTTACTTGACTTAAGAAAATCTTTATAACTCCTAATAGTTTAATTCTTATGAGCAAATGGAATTTTAAAAGATATAAAAAGTCATCAAAAATGGTATTTATTAAAGGAATCCTATAAAAAGAATATGTGAAACTCTTATAGCAGTACCTGCTAAAGCCAGTAGAGTTCTCAAACTCAAAGTCATAGGCGTATGTGGCATATGTATCACAGCATATAATGTGTTGTACATTCTCGTACTGAGGATCTGGGAAAAAATGGCCATACTGCAAAATGATTCATAATCCAAAAGTAAAACCAATCCTGTATTATATTCAATAAAGGCAGACCAAAAAGAAAGCAACAACTCTAAAAATTGTCTTAGTTTCTGCAAAAAGCATTAATCATCACAATATTATAAGCTACAGTTTGAAGAATAAAACTTACTGCATGGCCGAGTCTAAATTCAGGTGATGTTCTGAGCCTCAGAACACAAGCAAAAGCATATGGACGACTCAACATCCGATATCTACAAAAATAAGTACACTAGTCATATCTATTTCATCTATATAAAGGAAAATCTAAACACATGGAAAGAAAAGATTATAATAATAATTCCCTAATATTGCAATCCAATAGTTATAATGTAGAAGAGATATGGATGATCGAAAATGAAAATGAAAATGAGAAATGCAACCCAGAATTTTGGTGTATGAAAACACATAAAAGAGCACAAAACTGGTCATTGACTGAATACAAGAAGAAATAGAAGTAAGAAAATAGCTATTTTGTACTAATATTTCAATTCAATGTTAAACTTAACAGTTAAATTCTGTATTGAATGACAATGCATTTTATTCATATAAATCTTCTTTTGACACCAGAAATCAACTAACTTGTTAACTATTTTCATATAACAACCAACTTACAGTGCCTTGAATCCAATAGACATAACTTAAATATTGTGCAAACAAAGATATAACTTAATAGATAAGGCTTCAATTTAATGCTCGGGCATTTATCATTCAATGATTTCCACGTGTAAGTTATTACTCTAGTCTCTTACCCCTATCTATTTGAAATGCAGAGCTAACTAAAGTTGATGAAGATTATACAAAGATGGCCTGAAACTTCAATAAATCAATATTTCTGGTTGAAATGCAACAGATTACCACACATTAACTAAGCTTATTGTCTATGAACAAAAAGATCAAGGAAAGAACTCGAACATAAGGATCATTAACTTAAGTGGAGCTATTGAAGCATAACAAATTAAACACAATTTTAAATATTTAGTTGTGACTTGACACTTAGAAATTTTCTTTAAAACCAAGAATTGTCTAAAATACATGAAGCTATCAGTTCAACTCTCTCTAAGAATATACCTCTCTACAAACAACAATCTTCTCATTACATACCATGTAACTACATAGCTGATTTGCTCATTTGTATCCTGGTAAAAGTATTGATTCTCTGCCCACAGTCAAGTATTTCAATCTCCACACAAAAACTTTTAATTATATAATTAATTATTATATCAAACATAGTTCACAAATATGGACTTGACTCGAACTTGGCAAACCCCAAATTTAAAAACTAAACGAAATCTCAGGAAAAACTCAGCTACTTACAAAAATGCTTAAACTCAAAACTCAATGTTCGAAATTTTCTCCTACAGACTCGCTGAGTACTTGCTGGCATGCTGCTATTTCAGCACTGTGACTCATAAAAACTCGTCCCCTGCAACTCACAAGTTAAACCTGTGAAAACTTGCACAGCAAAAAAAATCACTCGCCAAGTACTCTGCACGTTTGCAATCTATGATATCACCATATTTCATATGCTTGTAGACAACCAAGTTAGCGATTCACGCTTTCCTAAAATTCTTCAAGCTGAATACCCAAGGATCAAGTGATCAAATCCCATAATTTATTTTTTGCAAAGTTTTGACCAGTTTTACCTCCTGCTACACTTTATCTTGTAAGTTTATTCACAGATTATAAGACATTGAGATGATTATTGATACAGTTTTGCTGCCATGAGCAATTTTTTGTGCCATCTTTGTGAGTTCTTTGAGTTTAAATCATTGACTCACGAGTGCAATGAGCACAACGATGGTAAATCACATTTACAAGGTTATCAATATAACTTCATCAAGAGTGGTTGAGAGTTCTAAATTCTTAGTGCAATTGGAGCACTTAAGATGAAATTAACCTCCACATAGACGATTTTATAAGACTCATTATTATGAAACATGCATAATCTAATATTGCAGAGATTGGTTGAGTTCATTGATACTTATGACTATAAGTAATCCAGTATGCCATTCTATGGTATGCTCTAACTTGGCAGACAGAGATAGGACTCACAATTTTTAATCATGCAGCATTTCAAATTTGTGGCATTCTGGAGTCAACTAGCTGCATCAGTTATAACTACAGAGCAGAGATTTGGGCATGGATTTTTTGCAATGTTCACGACGCCTGATCATCAGAGTGACGTACCATACAAATTTGGTTTCTCATCAGTGCATGCCAGTTCTAATCGTGGGTGACTGACTACAACCAGTTCATTCATGACTTAGGATTAAGAGAGGTTTGTTAGAATGTTTTTAATCGTAAGTAATTTTCCTATAGTTCTAAATTATAAAAACAAGTATTTAAATATTGAGGGGTCTTGAAAAAAAGCTGTATCCATATCCAACACTGTATCCACGTTCATGCAATCTTGCTTGGAGCCTTATCACTGTCACAAAATGAGAGGATGGGAGGGTTTAAACTTTCATTGCCAACAAAAATGGTTTGATTACATTAACATGCCAAGTAGCTTAAGTACAACCAAACTTAAACTATCCTGAAAGGCCTTTTTTTCGGGCAACGGGGGAGGAACAAAAAACAAAAGAGACACCATAACTTTTTTCTGTGAATGGGGAGTCACAACATTCCAAAGTGAACAAATATCACTGTAAACCTACCATAAAGTATTCCAAGAGAACTATCCATGGAATCTTCTACCTTTGAGGATTTCTCCACATCAAATATTTTTCTTTAATTCGTATCCATGATCTTTTGTATTTCTCTTCAATGTGTCATGCAGTTGTTCTGTCACTTCCACCATACACCAAGTTGAAGATTTCTTAACTTCTGTTCAATACAATGTGTAGATATTCTCATTCATACAGAAAAGTGAGTTATTGGAGTCATTATGATAAGAAGTAAGAACACTCATTTTTCTGGAAAATATTGCTTGGTGAATTATGATTATTCACATACTAGTAAATTATGAACCAATGAAAATTTTAGCAATCCCTGGAACATGCCCTTGGGGCCTAGATACCTTTCCCAGAAATTTTGAAGATAAGATGTGCTCCACCCCTAACCCCAGCCCCAGCCCTTATTTCAAAACTTAATGCACCACTCCTTAAAAAGGGCAATTTACCTTTTTTCCAGCAGAAATTGGGGACACGTTATCACATTCCTCAACTGTCAAGGTACATTACAGCATTCCCCCAAGTCACATACTCAAAGAAATGGCCAAAAAAATTAAAAACTTCTAAGAGAATCACAAATCTGATAATCTTCTTCAAGCAAGTTCGGTTATCTGTCTGCAGGTTCAAATGTTGGACTCATATGTTCAATCTGCAAGATTCTCTCTCTTCAAGCAGACAATCATGATCTTCTGCAGAATGAAAAGATTTTCAGAAGCTACCATTCTTACTAGGCGAAAAAGATCTGCAAGGACTATGTCTCAATCATTTTTCTCCCTAAAGAATATCATGTTGCAAAATTGCCCCCTCAAGAGAGAGTTGCTTAACTCCACCTATAAATTTGAATGATTTCAAAGTTGAGCTTCAATGATGGAAACTGAATATGGAATGCAAAGAATTTCCTTCAGCAAAAGCCAACATCTGGGTCAGATTGTATGGTTTCCCTATTGAGGCTTGGGGTATTGAAAATCTTGAAAAGCTAAGATTTAGTCATTTCTCAATTGTAAGTCATGCTTGAGTCTTGGTTCCCAATGGACATCAGTGTTGTCATCATCATTTTTTAGCTAACACCTGTGCAGAGCCTACATGAGGAGGTTTTCAAGCATACCAGGCAAGGTGAAGACTGAAACTCGGACGATGAAGGAATGTCAAAGGCATTTTAAAGCAAAGGTTATCAAAGTTTTCAAGACAGACTCAATTGATAAGTATTTTTTATAGTTTCAAGTTAGAAAAAGGTGCATGGATGATGTGGAGCATGCCTCAGGAAAAAAATAATGATTTTCAACAACAAAAATGCAAAAATGGTCTTTACGTGACTAACGCACAGCCTTGCACTTGCGGACATCATTTTGGAGTGAAAATCACTTAAAGTGGAAAAACTGCATGCACTTTTCAATGTCAACAACAAATTAGAATATGGAAACCACTTAAGTGACCCAAATGCACATTACACTTAAGTGGCAAATGTCAAAACGAAATTTGAAGAAAAAGTGCCTTTTCACTTCAATGGGAAAACTCAACATCAAAATAGACCCAAAAGTGGCCCTTATTCAAACGTCAATAAAGAATTGGAAGGAAAAAGTAACACTTAAGTGAAAAAGGACATCCAAGATGACTTGAGTGTCAAATGTTAAATCTAAAACATAACAAATGGCATTCCACCCCCTTGGTATATGCCTACTCATTTAAGTGTGAAAATCTCAATTACAAAATATAACAAAAGTGCATCTAGGTGAAAAAGGGTGCCCAAACTCACTTGAATGTTAAGTCGTCAAAATGAACATGTCCAAAAGCGATATTCATCTCCCAAGCGCACCCTAGAGGGTATCAATATCAAAAATATCAATTGCAAAATAGACCAAAAAGTGTCATAAGTTGCTCAAGCATACCCAAGAAGGGACTTGAGAGTCTAAAGTGAACATGACAACATAAGTTGCACCAAGAAGCTTAAAAGTGCAACTATAGAGAGAATCAATTAAATGACAAATGAATGCCAAATTATACCAAAAATTCTGACAACTCTAAAGCATGCCCTCTCTATTGAGAAGTCCAAGATTCACCTTTTGAACACAAAAGGACACCTTTGGAGCATGTTTATCAACATCTTGTTCACCACTAATGGTAGACTCCCCAAGCTTCATTACAATTGTCTGAGGATCAACACTTGCTTCCGTTCTTCAAGCATCCAGAGCAATCTTCATGATAGACCTTATCATTTCCTTCACTCTTCATTCACAATACTTCAAGCTAAATGGTCTGTCACATTAAAGGCCTTCACCATGGACAAGGTTGAGGGCACTGTCGTTGAATTTCACAAATTTTCAATGGAGTCAAATTCTAATTGCAAAGATTGCTTGGTGAGTCATCAATTGTCATTAGGGTTTCATGGCTTCTTCAAAGGATCTTCCATAGTCAAAACAAGGAAGTACTGCAAGAAAACAACACCAAATTGGTTATTATTAGCCCATGCTATTTTTAGTCATCATTTTTTAAACCGTTGTTATTTTTGGGGGATGGCCATTTTGAAATGATATTCCAAGCAATCTATTTAAAAACATTCCATTTTTAGATGACCTTCCAGAAGATTTATTTATAGAGATATTTGTTCTTATCAAAAATCTATTTGAAGATATGTTGATTTAAATATTGAAATTTTTGGAAAAGCACTCTAAGAATTGATGCCAAATTGGCTATTTTTATCTCATGCTATTTTTAGACATCATTTTTAACTATGCTATTTTGGGGAGATGGCCATTTCAAAATGACATTCGTGGAGACCTATTTATACACATTTTATCTTTAAATGGCCTTCAAGAAGGTCTATTTATAGAGATATTTGATTTTCTCAAAAACCTACTTGAAGATTTTTTGATTTAATAAATGAATTTGCAGATCAAATTGTATATTGAGCTTGCTTTGTGTGCAAACAAACCACTAACAACATAGGAAATTCAGTTAGCTTTTTAATTTATTTTCCATGCAAAACTTTGCACACACTTTTAAATAAGTACCATTTGCACATTGATTTTTAATGCTTATCTTCATGCCTACTTCTGATGAAACACACACTTATACTAAGAGGGGGGGTGAATCAGTATAGATCAAAACTTTACTTCTCAACTTAATCAAGCATAGCAATATTTCAAGCTCTAATTATTCATAGTAGTATCATTCATGCAAGATGTAGCAATTAAGAACATGCACAAGAGACACAATTTTACGTGGAAACCCTTACGAGAAAAAACCACGGAAAAATCTTGCTTGTATAAATCTTCTTACAACATTTGTAGGCACCAATCTACTGGAGACTCCAATCCCCACCACTGAGCACCAACTCAGTAAGAGACTCCAATCTCTTCAATAAGAGGCTCCAACCTCACGATCTTCTCAAGTAGGAGGCTCCAACCTCCACAAGAACAATATGATAATTTTAACCTGCAACTTCTCAGATCTGCACTAACACCTTCTCACAAATCTGCCAAAATACCTCTCATAAAACTGCAATAATGTCTCCACAAAATCTGCAATAAAGTCTTCACAAAATCTGCAATGATGTCTTCAAAGATCTGGTCATAAATCTGCTATATGCCTGCTCCAAAAACTCTGATTTTGTTCTTTTAGATCTGCTCTTAAAACAGAAGGATATTCAGCTATTTCTTGCCCTCAAAATCATTTCACAACATCCTCTTATATCTTCTCAAAGGTGGCGACCTGATTGAAAAGACACACCACTTCATATGGGTTGGCCAGCATAAATACATTTTAATTTTTTTCGTTTTCTTTGCCCAATGCTGGCACACTCTTCTGGGGGGGGTCGGCCCAAATTTGAGACCCCATTAAAATTTAAAAATTAATTCAATTTCAATTTTATTTCCCTAATCATGGGAAGGCTCCAAGAGGGGGTCGGCCTCATAAGCAATAAATCATTTAATTTTATTTTTATTTAGTTAGCTTCAACACTCCAAAGAGGGTGATCAAAATTAATTTTATTTGGGACCACTATTATTTACCAAGATGCCTTTGACATCAATGACAATATTTTTCCAACACTTTTCACTAAGTTCATTGTTCTAGCTTCTATGCGACCTTGTGTATGTGTTGTGGAAGTAAATCAAATTGCTTTTACTGAAATTTGTTGGCCTTGTATTGTGGATTTCATCAAAAGATTAATTGTAGCCCATGAATAATGGTTGTAAGATTGAAACCCTAGCGAATACCATTAGCATGGGTCAAGCTACTAGCCTAAGAGTTATAGGTGGAGTACCCTTAAGGTGTAAGAACTCTAGGGACTTCATAATTCTCCTAGTTAACAAAACAAATTGTAACTTTGTCTATGATTCCCTCCTTTCAAATTGCTTAACCTTGTGTGTGTAATCCAATTGAGCATTTTGTGATTTACTCATACTTTCTAATCTCTACTTTTATCTAGAGTGCATGTGAGTTTGTTAGCAATTGCAAGTGTTTACTTTCAAAAAAAGATATTAGAATCTCTCGTCTTAAGTGTTTTTTTTTTATGCCTTAAGTAAAGTGTTGATAAGCCTTGTGCCCTTGCCCAAGAACCAAAAAGTTAGGAAATTTATTTCATTTGCTCACAATGAGTGTCCAAAACCCCTATAATTAAATTGTGCATATTGTAAAAAGCTCGAGATCATTTCCTTAAGTTCAGTGTTTAGGTATTTTTCATCCCCATCTAATTTAAAGAAAATTTTGTCCTTACATACTATTCTATTGTGTGTTGTACTGCAAGGTGCAAATTAAAATGCTAAGCCATTGGGAGAAGCCCTAAAGATTTAATAGAGGCAGATCTCTTCTTCATTGGTTTCCTTTCATGCAATATATGCTAGCGGAAGATCAAAAGTGACTAAGATCTACCACTTCCACAAAAGTTATGTCTCTTCTCAACTTCTTGATCTTTCTATCAAGAGTTGGATTACCAAGCCCCTCCTTTTTGTTGCTATTCCTATCACAAGGTTGGGAACTTGGGGAGCTCATTTCAAAAGAGATTCAATATGCTTCCTTGTAAGCCTTCTCTTTCTTCAAACCTTCTATGGAAAGAGAAATCAATTTGCAAGATTAAGGAAATTTTATTGCTTCATCATCATCATTGGTTCTATTCAAAGGAATAGAGCCTATGTCCTAAAAATGTTTCAAATCTTCTTCAATTTCCAAAGGTAAATCCATGTTTCAAATCTTCTTAAATTTCCAAAGGTAAATTCCAAGGCTTTCCTCCTAAATTAGAGGCAAACCCAAGTGGTACCTCTTTCTCAATCATGTTAACTCCTCTAGTCTCAATGAAGATACTTTCATGGAATGTTAGTGATCTTAATGCCCATAACAAAAGGTATTTGATTAAACACCAAAGTCAAATCCATAATCCCTATATGGTTCTTCTTCAATAAACTTAGATATTATCTTTAGACCTCCTCGATACACTCAACTATTCCTAAAAATCTTGAAAAGCCTTTGCATCAAATGCTTCTGGAGCATCAAAGGGTTTATGAGTGCTATGGAAACCCAACAATATTTCTATTAATCGATTGACTTCTTCCTCCACTTGGATAGCTTGGGATTCATATCCCTTTAAGAATATTTTTCAAGCATCAATGTGAATGTGTATGGTCCTAACAGTCTGATTAAGCCCTTGGGCAGATTAGGTTTTTGTTTTAGGTGAGGACTTCAATGCGATAATAGGACACTTGAACAAGCATAGTGACCAAAGAGGAGCATCAAATCTGGAATCTAATTTCAAGGATTTCATAGCCAAACAATCTTTCTTTGATCTTGTACACAAATCAAGTAAATTCTCTAGGAATATCAAAGGTCAAACTTTTGCAACATTGCAAAACATCTCAACAAATTTATGGTGTCTCTAGAATGGCCAACAATCAATGGATCGCTAAAGTTTCTATCTTAAATGTTTTTGGATCAAACCACTTCCCCATCCAAATTGAAATTAAGAATGATTTGCCCCTACTTCTTCTCCTTCTAATTTGAATTTGTGTGGCTTCATGATCCTGACTTCTCCAAGTTGTTAGGATTCTAATGAAAAGTTGTCCTCATGTTCTAAGATGTTCAAATTTGCTCCTAAATTGAGGCATGTCAAATATTGCTTGAAATTGTGGAAAAAAAGTGTTTTTGGAAATACTTTTGTTGAAAAATGAAGTTAAAAGTGATTTTGTTCAACTTAATATTCATGATCAATCCAAGGAACTTTCTAATGATCTTTTGGCAAATGAAAAAAGTATATTCTTCTATTTTTAGAAGATTGCCATGAGAAGGAAGAGACTTTCCGGAGGCAATAATCCAAAGAGATTGATAAATGAGGGAGATCAAAATTTTCAGAATTTTCATCAAGCCACGATAGCCAAAAGATTTGTGAATAGAATTAGCACTATTCTCTACTTTCCAAGATGCAAGACCTCTAATCTTTCTAAAATCACAAGTGACACAATTCATTTCTTCTCCAATCTTTCTCCCTCTCAAGGAAATAAGGGAAGAAGAGATTTATCCTCTTAAACAATGTGCCCCATATGAGCAATGAAGATCAAAATAGAATGTTGCTTGCCAGTTTTAATAAGAAAGAAATTTGCAATGCAATATTTGCTCTCAAGAAAGATAGAACTCCAACTTTGAACAATTTTCAAGCAAGGTTCTATCAAACTTTCCAAGAAATTTTCAGGGAGAAACTTGTAAACGTTGTTAATGAATTCAGAAATTATAAGAAAGCATTGAAAGATTTAAAATGCAACTTCCAAGCCCTCATCCCCAAAAAGGAGCACTCAACTAACTTCCTTTGCCATTTTTTGACCAATTATTATTTGCAACACCATTCTATAAGGTTGAAAATTACCTACTTTGCAATCTCCACTTTATGTTTCTTCACTCATTTTGGTGCCCATCCCTGTAGACATGTTTAGGACTCGTTTTAACTATTTCCTAGCCTAAACCAATTTTTAAACAGATACTATTTGGAACACCATTCTCTAAGGCTGAAAATTGCCTACTTTGCAATCTCCACCTTTTGTTTTGCCTATTTCCTAGTCTAAACCTGTCACGAATACGTTTTACAAGCACTTCTTGCCTATCCTAGAACTCACCAACCTACCCCAAAAATTTTAGATCCCAACTCTCATGAGACACTCGGATGCTAGTGTTGAAGTCAAAATTTGAAAATTCTGATTTAATAAATAGATAAAGATTTAACCCAAATAATGTCTTAAGTTTTCTAACAGATATCTGCCCTAGATTATCATATAAAAATCTTTTTCTTCCTTATTTTGGCTCTCTCTTGGCCTCTCCTAATCTCATTTTGCCTCCCTCCAACTGAAAGATAAAGATGCTTTCATCAAATGTTAGGGACCTTAATACCCCTAACAAAAGGAATTTGATTGAAAGCCCAGTTCAAATTCATAGCCCAAATATGATTCTAGTTCAAGAAACTAAGCTATCATTAGACCTCCTTGATATACTCTCTTATTACTAGAAAACCTAGAAAAGCATTGTGGTGGATGTTTTTTGGCACATTAGGATGTTTATGCATCCTGTGAAAACCCAAAAATGTTTCTATCAATCTATTGACTGTTTCCTCCAATTGGATAGCTTGGGATTCCAAATTCATTTAGGAGGGATTTTCAAGCATCTATGTGAATGTGTATGGTCCCAATAGTCCAATAAGAAAGCAAAGCAGAAGGGAAGAATTATCTTTGCAATTGTAATCTCAATCCCAAGTGGTCCAAGGAGCAAACCCATCTTGAGAAAGCTGGGATTTGTAGATTATGGAATGGAAAAAAGAACAATAAACCAAATACACAATCAAAGCAAGAATTTACCAAATGTGTGCTACTTCAATTCAGAACTAGCAATGAGATGTTTACAAAGATTGTGGCTAGGAAAGAAGATTTCTGTGACCAAAATCAGGTTAACACTTCAAACTACTTTGCCTATGACTGTAAAATATTCATCATCATCCTCAATGTGAGAGAACGTGCAAATATAAATAATACATTACATTAAAGTTACAAAACAAGAATCAGAAGTTGTAATGACTTATCCTGAACCATCAACCTTCCAACTACATTTTAGTTGTGCTTCCTAAAAATTGGCATTTCGTTACATGGCCAAAGTCATTCACATTTAGATCTATTTTAGTCGCCAGGTATCTATGCAAGGTTATGCGCATTCATGTGTGGTGGCACGCAATGAACAATGTGTGGTGGCATGCGGTGACACCAGTAGTTGCATGTTGGCCATGAGTGCTGTAGAGGGCAGTGCAGAAGTTTAGTGTCCACAATCAGACAACCCTAGGAAACAAGCAATTTTTTTGTATTTTCTTAATGTTTACAAAGTGAAGCAATAAGGAATGAAAATGGTACAGCAACTATGACAAATTGGAACCCCTTCTCATATCTAATATTAAAAATTGACAATTTCAGCATTTTGATAGACAATGATGAACACGAAACTGAAATTACACTCCAAATGATAAGCAAGTTGGTAAACCATGTTGCACCAACAGCAAACTGAAATCAGAGTCCTTTTATTACACAACCTACACAATCTGCAACTCACATAGTGCTGCAGTTCCTATAATTTAAGACTGCATAACCAACAACTTACAAATATATAGATCTGATCCTGATTAATCAGATGGGGAATGCCTAGGGTATGAAGCGGCACCCTTGTCAATTGCCATGGAATCTTATATCTCCATTGCTACTCCAAAATATGTGTGATTAGGCAGGCTATATGGTGCAGCTAGCATTCAACGCTATTGTCATATGTGTGGCAGTCCTACAAACTGCTTCTGGTTGTTGCATACTGCATGCGAGGGCACATAATCTAGGGTATGGAGCCCCTTATGACTGCTGCAATTTCCTTGTATTCTCAAACACATCTCCTCCACTGTTGTGTGGTAGACAATAAAGCTGCAATGGAACAGCAAACTAGAGTGGCTAACAAATCCAACATCAGCAGAAGCAAACTATATAAATAACTCTAAAAAATCACCAATCTAGATCTATATCAGCAATGAATGATATCAACGACTCCCTCCTTGAATTGACGTGCAAGATCTAGCACAAATGGTGAATTATGGCAGAAAACAACTCTAAAACCCCAAATGAATCCTCCAAAATGTCAAATGCCAATCACCAATGAATGACAACTTCTGGAAAACTCTGAAATCAACAATTAACGGTGCTCAAAATGAACAATAGCAGGAACATCAATGAACAATGATACTCCAAATATTTGCTTGCAAATCTAAATCACCCTATCACTAGAATCTCACATGAAATCTTCAAAAATCAGCAACACTGTAGTGACACTATAGCAAACTCCAATTCTTCCACAAATCAACACAATTGTGATTCCTGGATGGAATCACCCAAGTTGGAAACAAGGGTTTTCATTCTTAATCCCAAATGTGGAATTCAAGAGGGTTTTTGTCCTCTCAAACCTTGAACAAACCAAGGGTTTTCGTCCTTGCATGCCTTAGATTGAACAAACTACTCAAATCTGAAAATTGCATGCAAAAGGATAACTTGAATGATGATCAAATGAAGATAAGCGCCTCCTTGATATGCCTTTTCAAATTGGGCCTTGGGTTCTAAATTTCCCTCCAAGTATTTAAAAATACTTTTTTATTTTTTGTTCCAAGTAATAAAAAATACTTTTATTTTAATATTAGTGTTTAAAAACACCTTTTATTTTAATTATAATAATATTATTAAGTTGCCCCAAAAGTTAGAAATTACCAAGCCCAACTTAAATAATATTATTGATTATTCTAATCTAAAAACAAGGACATGACAATAAGTCAAAGTGCATGCAATATTCTCAAAGGCTCGTGTGGTTGGGCTCCAATCATTTGCCCTTTCTTGAGAAGCCATGGCCCCCATCGTGTCTTCAATGAGTTGTTGAAAGTAAACACTAAGTTGCTGAAGATTGTACTGCTTTACTTGATCTACATCCTACCCTACCTTAGCCACTCAACAAATGATGTGAACATTGGTGAATGCAGATTGTGATAGTTTGAATGATCTTATCTTGCACAACAATGCATAAGTTCTCAGGATCCAAGTCTAAAGGATGTTGAGTTGATGCTTTATCAAGAAGAGGCGGAAAGTATGGTTTGAGAAGTTCCACATTGAATACTAGACGCAAACCCAAGTGGTGCAAGAGATCAAGAACAAAAGAGTTCTCACCTAGCTATGCACAAAATGGTGTATGGGCCATATCACAAAGGCTTCATCTTCCAATGTGGACTCTTGAAGTTTCCTTCTAAAGATGTAACCAAGCTTTGTCATTGACCTTGAATGAGTGAGACATGGTGCATATCATGAGGCTCTTTGTATTTCTATTATTGGCACTATTATTGGTGCAACACTTTGAATGTGTTGCAAAAAGTTCTACGCTTTATCCATTATGTCCAATATGATTTGTACCTTAAAGGGTTTTGGAATTGTGTGGGAATGAGTGGTTTGGTGCATTGTGGCATTGATCCAAATTGAGCCACAAGATCCTAGAATTGTCCTAATAGTTCTAAGCATTGTGTTTCTAGAGCATCATTGATCCACCATTTTTCTCTTGTTTCAACATACATCCAGTATCTGAGAAGATGAACCCGAGTGAACAACCTTCCTTTTGTTGTTATGCATTTGTTTGTACTAGCATGTGAGAAATAATACTCTAATACTAATAATCTAGATCCCACACAATCCAAGGGACAAATTTATCTTGAGAAAGATAGGATCTAGAGATTATGCAATGGAAAACAAAGAAGAGTAAACCAAATACATAAGAAAGTGAAAGACTTTAGCAAATGTGTGCTAGTTCTATTCACAAACGGTAATGAATAGGCTACACTGGCTATTTACAAAGATCGTGGTTAGGAATGAAGATTCCCGTGACTAGAATAGGGTAACACTTCAAACTAGTTTACCTGCAACTATACAACATTCATCATCATCCTTAATGTGAGGGAACACGTGAATATAAAGAATACATTACATTACAATTACAAACAAGAATCAAAAGTTGTAACTACTTATCTAAACCATCAACCTTCCAACTACTTGTCTATTGCACATCCACAAGTTTAGTTCTAGCATCGTAAGCAAGATTCCTAGCCAAACAAATTGCACTTTGACTATCACAAATCAACACCAATACTATTTCAAAGTCTTTTTAACCACACGGCTTCCTTGCTGACATGTGTTGCTTCAATCGTGGGCAATGCAACTATCTACTATTATTCACTCATCCAACTCACTATTGCACCAAACAAAGTGAAGACATAACTATTTGTTGAGCTCCATTATCCCAATCTGTAACCTAATTAGAATCAATAGACCCCTATATGTTCAACAGCTTACCAACATCATTAGTAGCATGATAACATAAATAGTAATCCAAAGTTACCTTCAAAAACCTAAAAACTCTTTTAACCAGAGAAACCTGGGGACGCGTCCCCAACACTTTTTGGGGTGTCCCTGTTTCTGAGACGTTTTGAGGACATGGGGACGCCTAGGGGACATCCTGGAAACTTGGGGATGTCCCAAAAAATTACATAAAAAAGTAAATTTAAAAAAAAAAAACCAAACCTTTTAAAAATGATAAAATTGTGAAAGTTTCTGAGACATTTCGAGGACATGGGGACACCTAGGGGAGGTCCTGGAAACTTGGGGATGTCCCAAAAAATTAAAGGGGACAGCCAACCGTCCCCATAAAAAAGTAAATTTAAAAAAAAAAACCAAACCTTTTAAAAATGATAAAATTGTGAAAATGGTGTGCACCATGAAGGTTTGTGTGATTTTTAAGGCCTTAATTTGTGCTTGGTGGCAGGGGCTCTACCCCTCGACTTTGCCCTATATCACGATAAGGAGCACGCTAGGGGCACTACCCCCAGACCTTGCGAGGGGCATTACCCCTTGACCCCATTGGGAGCATTGCCACCAGAACCCCATGATAGGCATTGCCCCTCAAACCCATTGGGGTCTCCACTCCCAACCTCCACTAGTTATTGGATCTCTTGTCACATAAGAAACTTGATTACAATGAGGAGGCTTGGGAGTGGAGACCAAAACTGACAACTTAGACAATTGTCTTTATGACTATCATAATGTCATTGATCAATGATGAAGTATCATACTATCAAAAGATTCAAAAGTCATTATTAATATAAAATATAATAGTATATGATATATCAAATGTATTTGCAATTCTTTATATTTTTAAAAAAATTGCACACATACACACACAAATTAAGTGTTTTGGCATTTACTAATTTGTTCAACTCTCATGTGAACTCTAAATTTAACAGAAATGTTATGTATTAAGGTTCTATAATGTATATATGAATGATTTATCAATGTTATCATATGAATATTTTTAAAATTTCCCTATATATTTTAAATTTCCCTATTTTTATATAGTCATCGCCTTTGTTGTCCCTAAAAAATGGCCCAAAAAATCGAGGACCTTGAAATGTGTTCCCACATCCCTTGTCGTCCCTGTCTCAAAAACTTGGGGTAACATAGCTTTTACCCTAAGTCCAATTTTCTCTACCAAACTTTGACATGAACCTACTTAGAACTACCACTACTTGGGCAATGTATAGCCTTGTACAAGCCATTGCATACATAAGGCTTCCTACTACACTTGCATATGGAACATTACTCATGTCTTCCAAAGCCTCTACAAACTTAAGGCATTGTTCCAAACTTAACTCAGTGCCTCCTACTAAAGAGATACTTACAAGATTATTGTCATGCATGCCAAATAACTACCCATACGGTTTCAAAATACTTCCTCTAGTTTAACCACATCTTCTTATTGGCCTTATCTCTATGGATCTCCATACCAAGTATGAACCTTGCAGCACTAGATCTTTCATAACAAACCTACTAGACAATTGGGCGTTGAGTTCTCTAATCTATGCTTAATTGTTCCCAATGATAAGCATGCCATCGATGTATAAAACAATGATTAGAGAATGATCACCAACTTGTTTGTAACACACACAATAATCAGCATTACTCCTTCCAAAACCCAATTCTAACACACATGAACCAAATTTTTGATACCACACACATGGTAACTACTTCAACTCATACAAAGACCTTTTCAATTTACAAACTAGATGGTCTTTTCCCTTCACCTTGATTTCTTTAGGCTGACTCATATAGAATTCCTCCTCTAAATCTCCATTCAAGAATGCAATTTTGACATCCATCTACTCCATTTCAAATCATGTGATGCAACTATTAATAACATCCTAATGGAATTCAACTTAGTTATAAAAAAAATCTCACCAAAGTTTATTCCATCAATTTGGACATATCCCTTTGCCACCAACCTTGCCTTGTTCTTCTCCAATGTACCATCTACTCTGAATTCCTTCTTGAACACCCACTTGCAAACCGTTGGCTACCAAACATTTATCTCCACAAATCCTAAAGACTAACCCCAAAACCTAAGGCCAAGGAATGTCAACCAAGGCAATGGACAGGAGCTATGCTCAAATAGTGGCATGAATGGCCCAATTCTTGTAGTGGGCAAGCTCACTTTTATCTTTGGGCTCAACCGAACCTGAGAGTATTTCCCAAAGGTATTCTTAATAGGATATCTATTAAAGTATGATGAACAAGATTTAAACCAACTACAGCTATACCCAATGTATGCTTGGCCCCAAGATTTGTCACTGGGCCAAACAAAGACTAACTAGTTGCATGTAAAACCTCTCATTAAACCGATAACTACATCCTTGCATATGCACCTTGAGATGACAACAGCACAACACCCCAACAAGTGAATCCACTTAACCTTTCATACACATGTACAAGGTGTAGGCATGCATTGTTGGTGTAATTAATTAATTAATTATTACACTAGCATAAGTTTACTTAGGTCTTGCATTTAATCATTAAGTCCTAGGTTGCATTATTAGATAAATCATTTAATAAGTGGGATAAGATTCCTTCTAGAAGATGAGTTGTCCTTCTAGAACTTATCTCCTCATTTAATGTTCTTCACCATTAGGGTTCACATGTTGTCTCATGTTGTTTGATCTTGACACATGGCAACATCTCATGCATATTAGGGTTTGTCTCTTGCCTATATAATCAGGCATCTTGTACATTTGTAATTAATCATATCAAGATATCAATCACATCAATATATCTATATCATATCAATATAGAATCTTTAATCAAGCATTCCATTGTTGCAACACTTCTTTTGTGGTTGATTATCTTTCATGGCTAAAGTCCTGCATTGAAGATTCTGGAGCTTCAAGGGCTGTGCAATTCATCATCTCAACATGGTATCAGAGCTAGTCCATTGAAACATCAACCCTAGATCCAGGAAGTTTGGAATGCGAGATTCTTTGCAGACTTAGGGTTTTATTTTGCAGGCTAGTTGGCTCTACCCGGGAGCCAAGCTGATTTCTGGTGCAGATCAGGCTCTCTCCGACCTCTCCATTGCGTCCAGAAGGCCTCAAAACCCATAGATCGCCTATCCATTCGTCAAAATCGGAGACATATCATCCGGGAGCCTATGAGGTACATCTTAGGGTTTGCAATTTTTGTACAATCCGTACACATTTGCAGGAAAAAATCATCCCTATAAGTCCTCCATCAAGGCAAAAAAAAATTAGAAAAATCAAAAAAAATTGGCTATTTTTCGGGCATTTTTTTCCTATAGTTCTGGCAAAAATTTCATTTCTGCAGTGTTCGACCTGCAATTAAATTATACCGTCCGCATGAAAAATTAAATCAGTGGCATATAGTTTCGGGTTTGATATTTTTTCCGTCGGCATCGGCTTCAATATTTATTTTTGAATTAAAAATCGTATTTAAATTTTGAATTGCAATATAAATTGCAATATTCAAAATTTTTCGCCGACCGCACATCCTGCGTCATCCGGCATCAGCTTCGTCGTTTTTTGCGGATTCCTCCGGCCACCCGCTCCCGTCGACACCTCCCGGCTCCCGTCCAACGCCCGGTGACCTCCCACCGACCGCAGGTGCCGACCCCGTCGAAGCCTCCGCTGATAGCCCCCGGTTCTATCAGTGACCGGGGCTTATTCCATCCGCCGAGCCACGGTTTCTCCGCCGGCCGCGCCGCCCAAACACCTCCCTGCAGCCGCTCCGCCGCCGCCCATCCAGCGGTGCGATTTTTTTTAAACTGCCGACAGCCCCCCGATCATATCAGCGACCGGGGGCCGATTTTTTTTTAGCCCTTGGTGCTTAATTCTTGCGCCTAGTTAGCCAATGTATCCTCAAATTGCAGTTTTTCTTCCGGAGGCCATATCTTCGCGCCACGATATCGAAAATTTGCAAACGAGATATCGACGGAAAGAGAATTCAGAGCACTATCCAGTGGTGCCATCTATTTTGCAGGATTTTTCTGCTATTCAATATTCAAGTCAACTGAAGTCAACCCTCCCTTCTGGACTCAAACGCACACATCTTCGCATTAGATTGTCAGATTTCGGAGATTCCAGTGGCATTCAGAAGATATTTCAGTGCATTTTTTTTTCATCAGTCCAGTCATCTTCTTTGGTTTCAGCTCCAGGTATCTTTTTTTTTGGTTTTTTGATTCTTGGACATCCTGAAGACTGAAGTAGAATTTGTTGATCTCGGAGGCATATTTTCAGTTGCATATCTTTTTGGAAGTCTTCTATTTTCTGTTGAAGGTCAGTGTCTTTGTGTTTCTGAAGAAATTTCATTATGGGGCTTGCATATTTCTCTCCTTCCTTGGTTATGTTGCACAAGGGTAACTATCCGCAATGGCGAGATGGGATCTGCCACCATCTTCATTCACTTGATTTGTTGCCTCATCTATTTGGTATAGTTCCCCGCCCAAGTGAAGGTATTCATGAACTTTCTTGGAGTTGCAGCAGGTACACTGTTTTGGAGATTCTTGAGATGCAAGTTGATTGCGATGTTTTGAGATCTATTGATCATTGTGATTGTCCTCACCTTCTTTGGACAAAGCTTTGGGAACTATACTGAGATTCAGATACTTCACCATTCCCTGATGATCATGATTCAGGATGTCATTCTTCAGATCAAGTACCCCATGATGCTATTGTTATGCAGGAAGTTGATTACCTTGATCTTTCCGAAGAGGTTGACAAGGTTCCTTTCAGTGCTTCTTCTTCATCAGAGACAGTTGGTATCCCTTCACATTCAGTGATTCCTTGTCCAGAATCATTGCTTGAGGCTTCCACTATCATCATCGATCAGGACACATTTAGTTTTTCAAACTTGACATCACATGATGGCTTTGTTGCAGGTATCATTGCCTTGGCCACTTCTATAGGTTTGGAGAACATTCTTGAGGGGATATCACTCCTCTATTCAGATTTCACTTTGGAGAGTTGTTTTGAGTCTCCTCATTCCTTTGTCTCGACCTTGATTGGGAATTCAGAGACTACATTGGAGGCATTGAGTTTCTCTTCAGAGATTTCATATCCGAGACTTCTTCCCTGTCATTCCATTCAGGACTTGAGGTTTCTTCAGCATCCACCATTGGATTTGCTTCTTCCTAGCAGGAGATTTGTGGTTTGGACACCTTTGTTACTTCAGACTTCCTTCAGTGGTTTTGAGGACACTTCATTCAGGGGGGGCTATCAAGTCTCCATCACATCCATCATATCCATTCTATCTTTGTCTTTGGATATTGTTCAGCATCAGTTTCTGCATCATCCTGGTTTGTCACCCTCTTCATTGTTTGGGACTATGGCATTTTCATCATCAGGCAAGGAGACACTTGAGCAGAGTTCAGAGACATCATCATCCATGTTCATTCTTCCTTCCTTCAATTCCTATCCGGAATGGGAAGCATCTTTGCACTTGCAATTGGTTTTGTTTCTTCCGAAAGGGAGACAAGTTGTTTGTCGACATTGGATCTTGTTCTGTCTTCAAACACTTCCCTTCTTGCAGGTGATCACATCTTTTGGGGGGGCTACATAGTCTCTCTCTTTCCCTCCTATGGGGAGGCATTGATTGTATTGTATCCATGTGACGGATGGTGTACTTGGGGGGTATTTGGGAGTCCTCCATCCTTCCCATCCTATCTCACATTTCTGCATTTTCATCTCCTTTTTGGAGAGGGTTTTGTTCCCATTGGGTTTTCCTTTTCTCCCTATCTCACATTTCTGCATTTTCATCTCCTTTTTGGAGAGGGGTTTTGTTCCCATTGGGTTTTCCCCTTTTCTCCGCTTATGGGAGATTTTCTGCATCTTCATGTACATGGGTACCTAACATGGCCTCGTAGTGGGACCCATCATCATCATCATCTTGCATAATCATTGCATTTTCCTCCCTAAGTTGCACTTATGGGGGTGTTGGTGTAATTAATTAATTAATTATTACACTAGCATAAGTTTACTTAGGTCTTGCATTTAATCATTAAGTCCTAGGTTGCATTATTAGATAAATCATTTAATAAGTGGGATAAGATTCCTTCTAGAAGATGAGTTGTCCTTCTAGAACTTATCTCCTCATTTAATGTTCTTCACCATTAGGGTTCACATGTTGTCTCATGTTGTTTGATCTTGACACATGGCAACATCTCATGCATATTAGGGTTTGTCTCTTGCCTATATAATCAGGCATCTTGTACATTTGTAATTAATCATATCAAGATATCAATCACATCAATATATCTATATCATATCAATATAGAATCTTTAATCAAGCATTCCATTGTTGCAACACTTCTTTTGTGGTTGATTATCTTTCATGGCTAAAGTCCTGCATTGAAGATTCCGGAGCTTCAAGGGCTGTGCAATTCATCATCTCAACATGACATGATTTTCTAACAATCTCAGTTGTATTAAGTCCCTTAGGATAATCCCTATGTTATATCAAAGAATTAGGAAAGTGTGTGGAACTTCTCCTCTACTTTTAAATTATTGATAACAAAGGAATAATTAAATTAAATATGTTTGGCCTATCACCAACTAGACTAGATCAAGCAATAGAGTCATGACTTGCAAGGAAGAGGGAGATACATTTGCAAAGCATAAATGGAACGAAGTGTGTACATGCATACAAATCAGAGATAACACTTCATGCAAATGGACATCCTTAAAATTCCATCTCAATAGTGCAAGAACCCACATGGAGAAAAGGAGAGACCATCACAAAAGCTTTGCAATGATCTAACCCTTGTCAAATTCATAACAAATATGGCAAGAGAGGATCCACAACTAGGTTTGAGCACCCCCCTAAATAATTATAAACTGTTATAGAAACATACCATTTGCATGTATTGTGTTCATTGAATACCCTTCCTATGATCTTAAAAATATATCTCATCTACTTAAAAACTAGACTTGCATCACTTGATGCCCTAGAACAACCTAAGACACCATGCAGCTGAAAAATTGGCTCAACAATCAACACCTTACAATGTTTTTCATTCATGTATATATAGCATCTTGTTACAATGCACCTTTTGCTTGTCTCATCAAGGGTCGCAATATTTTGTTGTTAGTCAAAGCATTTTATGCACCAACATACAATCTATAAGAAAACCTTTCTTGGAGCCGCTACTGGACAAAGCAGGGCATTTAAAACATCTTTCCCACACATAGAGAAGTAGCCCCATAGCTATTTACAGGCCGATAGACGTTGGGATTTTATTTATGACATTCAAGCCATCCACATCCATCCTTGTCATCTTCACATAAATGAATTTGTGCCCTCATGGGGTTTAAATAGCATTTTGGCAAGATTTGGACTATTGTCAACTCCATTCATGGTCAATTCAGGCATAAATGGTGTTCTAGGAAGTGCAATGGAGTAGGTGGAAATTGGTGCTCGAGCAACGAAGATTTGGGAAATTGCATCCCTAAAGGGTGCATAGATGCCAAGGAGGACCAAGAGTCGAGGCCCAAGATGAAGGCATGCCAAACAAAAAGGGAATGAGAATGTTCGCGAATGTAGGTAGTAGAAGGGAGGACCAACAAGAGCTCAAGTAATCAAGAACTAGAGTGCAAGAGTACCAAGTGAAAGGGAAAGAAGTTTGAAAGCCTCAAGAAGTTGAATGGAGGAACAAGGAGAGATTGAGGATTTGGGATCAAGGCTAATGGTTTGCAAGAGGAAGAATAGCAAGGAAAACCCTAGATATCTGAAAGTGAGGATCATCAAAGAGCAAGAAAGTAGGATCAAAGGCAAATGTGGAGTGGGGAACGGGGATCAAAGCTATCGGGTACCCAATGCAACCAAGGGAATACGGGAAAGAAAAGTCTGCAATCCCTCAAATAGCAATGAGGGGGAAGCAAGGATAGGTGAAATTGCATAGATGATGCTAAACAAAGAGGAAACAAGCATTAGAGCATGGAGATATCCGATGCCAAGGAAAAAGGGGAACACAGAAGCCTACCAAAGATCAAGGCTTGGGGATGCACAATGACAAGGTCCTCAAGCATTATGTTAGGAGAATCCTATTAAGGCTTTTCAAAAGATTGCAAGTCTACAATTTGGAAAGCTTGTTCATTTGCAAAAGAAGCAAATCACTTACCTGTTGTTTTTTGTTCAAATGAATAAGTGATTTATTCGAGAAACTTCTTGAAATGTCATGTCCTCGTTGGCAAGTTCAATGGTTTTGGCCAAACTTCAAAGATTTGCATGAGTGGTCTTCAAAATTTTGAAAACCATTGGTGAAGGCACAAGTTGATATTCTATTGTGCACAAAGTGTTTTCTTCACTATTTTGTGTGAATTGCAATAAGAAAGGAAACTGCATCTTGGATTGGGATTGTGGTTCTAGGATTTAAATTTTGAGTTTGAAACCTTGTATCCTTTTGATCCCCAAAATGAATCCTTAGCTTTGGCCCTATTTGGGTGCATCTTTCATATTGACCTTTGCAATTTTGGTATGAATCTGGTCTTGAAGCCATCAGAAACTCCTTAGGGAAATTTTTGGATGTCTCCAAAAACTTTGGAGTATACCTGCACTCGCACAAATTTATATTGAAATGGATTTGGATAAGGGATTGCTGAAAGCGATCACACTGAAGAAGGATGGCAGATCTTGGTCACAAATTTTGGACTATGTGAAAACCCCTTTTAGGTGTTGCATTTGTTTTGGTTATAGCTATTTTGACTCTCCCTACCCAGAGAACGGGGCAAAAAATCTGAAGAAACTATAAAGAAGCTTTCTTCAAAAACCACTTCAGTGGCAGGGGACATAGTAGTTACATCATTCTCAAACTTCTGCGAATAAGGAGGAGATTTCAATAGATTATCCTTTGAAAGGAATCCCCTTGCCCCTTAGTTACTGAGAAAGAAGAGATGGTTAAGCAGCCGTCTTCAGTGGTAAAGCAGGATATGGTAGATGATCCAGCTCCTCCCAAGACCCCAGTGGGATTTGATCTCCCTCTGCCACTAAAGGTAGAGGAGTCTTTCCCTCTAGGTGAAACATTATTGTCTTCTAAGCAACTAATGGAAGATTCCCTAGATAAAAATTCAAAATTATGGAGAATAGTTCAAAGAAAGAAATCTTCCTCTAAAATGTTAAGGATCAATGCAAGATGACGCTCTACTCCATAATCAAGAAGAAAAAGCCAGGTTTCTATATAGTATTTTGGGTTCGTCTATTTTAGTTTTCAGCTCTCTATGTTGTCTTTTATGGGGTTATAAGGCTTAGCTTGAGTCCAGTAAGGAGTCACTCTAAAATAGAGGAGGGCCTTTTCCTTGGATAGGCTGCTTGGTTATGTAAGAAAATTGGTTTTGGCAAGTTAATGAAATGTACTTGAGTAATGTTGTTTTAAAAGTTAATTTAAAGAGAGGGAGACCCACTTCCCTCAATTTACGAATCAAAAAAATGTTATTATCAATAATCAATATACAAATATAGTAATTAATATACATATAGGGTATTTAAATATTTAAATTGTATATTTTACATTATGCATGGGCATAATGTAAGTGATACTTAAACATTTTAATACCCTATATGTATATTTAAATACTATATTTGTATATTAATTATTGATAATAATATTAATTTTAAAGAACAACTGGATGTAATGAAGGTTTGACATGAAAATGGCAGTCAAATTTATTTTAAGGGGTTTTTGTTATCTACACATTCCATTACAACCCCATTGCTGCAATTGTAGTTACACCTCTCACAGGAGAACTCTTCTTGATCACAATGAATACAGTTGTGTTCAAAACACACTAAAATGCCCAAACGGAAGGAATGGGATGCTTAAAAAGAAATTTTATTAATACAATAAAGTGATTGCTGAGATTAATAACATGCATTTAGTGGTAACATCGTAATAGTATAAGGTCTTACAATTATATTAAAAGAGATTTAGAAGATGATGGAAAACAATAACAGGCATTGAAAAAACTTGAAATATTAATCACAGCAGCTGAGTGATGGAGGAGGCCTGTTGCTTACAAGTCCTGAGGAAGTGTTGAATCATCACTATTGGAATATAAAAACAATGAACCACCACTTTCGATGCTCAAAAACTTCAATGACGCCAAGTCTGTGTACTCATTTGTAACAACAAATATATCAACACAGACACCTGCTTGAACAGCCAGAGCAGCCTGTGATATGTGGATTAGTCTAAATTGGTCCTAACCAAAAACTAGAATCTCTTTTGAGAGCAAGCAGAGATTTCAAACATAATTACCAGGTCCTTGTAAAATGGTGTCTGTTCTGGAAGCAATGCTCGATCTGCATCTTCACCCTTGCTGGCATATTGCTCCCCATAACGTCTTGTGTCCAATTGCCCAGCCCCATAATCAGGTGGACCAGACAAAAAAGAAAAGACTCTTGCTGCACAGATTTTCCAGATTTAAATTTCCAGTTTGTATTTTTCAGTCAATCAAACCAGGCAAAATCTGACCTCAAACATGAATCATATTTTTGTTGAAATAATACTTAAATTTGCCAAATTTTATTTCACAATTTCAATGGTTGATTGTTGAGGTTTTCCAACAAAGATACCTAATGCAAAAGTGTTTCCATACTCTGACCCCAGATAAGTGATGAGAGCATCCATTGCCACTCCAAAGCCCCGTCCCCCAAGAAGTACACCATCTATTCCTTGTCCTGCCGCTGTAGTTCTTTCCCAAGATGTTGATGGTTTTAAGGTTTCTAGTGCTGCTGTAATGCGGTCTTTGTAACTATCCACCTGAGAAAAATGATAAAAATCATCATGGAACTTTAGAAATCTTCAAACTGTTAGCAATGAATTGCATTCCCATTTACTCATTCCTTTTTTCCATCCAACTTAAATCATTACATGTATGGGATAATTCATTTCATCAAAATAAATTCAAGAGGAACCTATCAGTGTCATACAGGAGCTAAAAATGACAGCAAAGGCATAGCGTCTTCCAATTCTATAGGTACACGTCCATCCAGGTCAGGAGGAATGAAAATGTGCTTCACAACCGGAACAGGCCCCTGAACATCATATAATCCTATCTTGTGGCTGAAAGTAATGAGCCCAAACAATGACCCTGGTGCCAAGGCTGCAAGCAAGGCATTGGGAACCATAGAAGATGAGATAAAGGATTTATACACAAACAGTTCCAAAAATGTCAAAAGATATTAAACTCCAAATCTCTCAAAATTCTGCTCTTGCAATTCATTTACCCTCCAAAGCAGCAAGGAGAGCACTCTTAACAAGCTCCAAAAATTCCTCAGAAGCTGGGAAAAAAGCATTTGTCAGTTCACGAGAATCAGAGAATATAAATCTATATTTATTATTCCATTAGCTCTGAAATATCACATAGTTGAGTTCAACAGAATAAACAAAGAAAATGAGAAGTTCATTATTTTCTCAGAGCTAAAATAAAGCAAAAAACACAACGATAAATTTAAATAAAATAGAGAGATCAAATAGATTTTGAAAGCAACAGAAGACAAAATAAAGGATATCCCATTTTTCAGAAAGTCTCATAAAAATACACTAGATTTCAAGAAATATATGGAATTCTATCGATTTCAATTAACACATCTCACCTAAAATCAGTAGTTTTTAAAGGGTTTCTCAAAGTAAACCATGCTCGGCAAAGATTTTGCACTTGCACTCAAACATTAATGCCAGGCATATTTGGATAAAAGTAACTCTTCCAACTCCAGCAAACATTCGATGTTTAAAGTCCTCAAAATAACAGAGCAGTTCACAAAGAAAGTGTAACTTTAAACCTTGTTTAGGTTTTTCCTTTGTGAAGATAATAATATTAACTTTAGGTTTTATTTATGACTTCTACAATATTCATATATTAAAAGAATTATAAATATTTTCATGTGCATAAACAAGAGATACAAGAAATATCTTGCTGGGATCATATCCAAAACCTAAAGCTTAGCTTCTTAAATTCAACTGTTCCTTTCACAAATAAATTGTTGTTATCAAATAGCCACATGTCAGCCTTACACCAATAGCCATGGCCCATAACCTTTGGGCATTAGATGGCCTGCAACCTTAACTCACATGCACTTCCTGAAGCAAGAGGGAGCTGGATATCAAGAACACTAGCAAAGAAGATAAAATATTATTGTGAATCTTCAAAAACTTGGATCTCTAGATAATTAATACCAAGAAATATTTGTACTGCAAAGGATTAATTTGGATGTCTAAATAGCTATCATAAACCTTTGTCCTCAGTAGAAAATGTAGCTTTAGGTAACCAAAATTAATCTCCGTCTAGTAAACATTATTCTAGAAGAGAAATGCAGATCTTTATAAGAGGTGTTGGTCTTAATAAATACAATCGTTCAATGCTGGAATTTATTTGATGTGGACAAATGGTAAGATGCTCATTTGTCACCATCCATCTATGACCATTATTGATGGGAAAACATGGTTATGTCCTCCTTGAATGCAGAAACTTCACATATCTGTCATTTTACTGTCAAACTTTGACATATATAGTCTACCATTACATAATTGGTCCTCTGGTTTCATCTATAGCCATCATCTTACCACCTATTCTTTTAAAAATTGAAAAATGTAACTATGGATGTCTAAATCTATGCGTTTATTGTAAAGTTTTATCATAGCAGCAGGCAAGGGTGCTAAAAGATCTTTTATTGCCCTAACTCTTCTCTTTCACAATAATGAGGGACATGATGCATGTCTTTTAACTAATAAGCCTTTTTTATAGTTAGTGAATCAACACAGCCCAACATTCTTCTATGTTCGGTGGGTCTCACAAATAGGGGGACACAAGGACAAATATCAAGGACCAAGGGCCTAGATTTTGGTACAGTGGTGTAAATATATAGTACTTAAAAAAATAGTTATAAAAAAATGTAGGAATAACAAATGACATTGAAAAGTCAAAAACAATTGGCCAATGGCCCAATGCCTCTAATCACCATTCATCCCCAAAGTCCACTCCAAACTCCTCATCACTTGAACCCTTGGACTCCTCAAGGGCAAGCTCCTCCAAACCAATACCAGCCAACCTTACCTATGTTGCATAAAAATCAATCTTTGTTGGCCCCTATGGCTCCACATCCCATTGGGCCACTATACTCTTCTTGTGCGCAAGCGTGTTGCAATCAATGAGATGCAAGGTGCTATGTATAGCTACAAACTTCTCTACCCTCCTAGAGGTAAATCAGTTCCTCTTAATAGAGTGGATGAAGCTATAAGTAGACCAATTGCTCTCGGCAGCAGAAGAACTAGAAACCTGGGACAACAAACAAATGGTTAGTGTGATTGTCAAAGTATTAGGCCCATGCATAGTACACCATAGAATTGATTCCTCCTATGCCATAGTCTCTCTATCCATTTTGGCCTCTTCTAGATATCCCCTAAGAGTGGCAAATTTTGTCCACTCAGTAAGAATGATGTTGGTCTATGTAAAATCATACATCTCCTAAATAGCCTTCATCAACCTTGCCTTCATCTCAGCATCCTATATAGGAGCAACTTTGTCAAACCTTTGCACATACCACTTCAGTTTCAATGCATAGGTATCCATTTGCATAGGGTTGAACTTCTCTCATCAACGATGAATGATTGATTGAATATGTTCATTGTAGAACTACAATGTGGAATGTTTCTCTTGTACAATAGCCTTTATTTGGCTAAGCCTACTGCATTCACATCTCTCAGTAAGGCTAGTGCATTGGCATCCCCATATTCATTAACTTTAGGGAATTTGGAGCAATGATGGGCAAATGGAATGTATGCCAGACTGAAATTCAAAAGCCTACTCTTCTCACCACCCCTAATCCTCCTCTCTAACTTAGAATCAAGCCATCAATTCCACTCTACTATCATGACCATTAGTTGGAATGTCTCTTGTAACTCAATCATCCTCTCTAAGAGATAGAAGTATGATGCATATCTAGTCTATATAGGTTTTAAAACTCCTTCTTAAAGAAGGTCCTGAAGAGTGCATGTGAAGTATGGTGGTTGCAAATAAGCATTTGCATATCTCTAGCATTATTAACCACCTCTTTGATCTGTATGATTTTGCCCATATCCTTGAGTACATTGTTCATGGCATGGTTGAAGAAGGTCTGCATTAACTCGATAATGTTACCTTGAAATTCAAGTAGACAGAAATGACATCTCCACATCCTAGTGCCCCCTATTGACCCAAGTTTTGCTTGTACTTTGGCTGCAAATTGCCTTAAAGAGGACTTCTTATCATAGAACCCTTGGCAAATTCTTCTAATAACTTGGAAAGGCAACTATAAGCAGCACTGCCAATAGAACTGGCTGATTCACCAGCCACCCTACATTTGTACTCAAATTTTCAGATTCAGCCCCCATTGGCTCTTGCTCGCCCTCTTCATCATTCATGCTATGAGAAGTAGAACTCATAATGACAATGCAAAAAATAAAATTTATGGTTACTATGCACAGACTCAAGACACAAGGATTTTCTTTTTGTTTTTTTCTCACTTTAGATCACATGAAAGGCAAAAGAAAAGGATACACAAAAATATGAATCCTTGCTTTTCAACTTTCATGAAACAAGGATTACACTTTTGTTTTTCTTACTTCAAGTCATACAAAGTACAAAAGCAAAGGATAAACAAAAGAAAAAAATCCTAACTTGAATATTAAATTTTAAATTTTAATCAAAAATTATTATATTTATGCAAATTTGCCCAAAAAATCATTTAAAACTAATTTAATAAATAAATTTAAATACCTAAATACTTTGAAAAAATATGAAGTTAAAACTAAAAATTAAAAAATTAAAACATAATTACTAATTAGTATTTAGTATTTACTAATTTCATTTGTAAAACTAAATTGTAAACTCCTAAATTATTTAAATAGTAAATTATTAAATTGATTACAATCCAAAAAAAATTAAAAACCGTCATATGATTATTAATTTGATACTTCAAATTTAGGAATGAAGTATGAAGGGCCAGAGATTACTTTGAGGCTTGAAGAATGCATTGATTCAATGGTCAATTTCTGAAGACTTCGCACTTGCTCTTCCTCTTTCTCTTACTCTCAATCTTCTTAATGCTCTCACTCAACCAATGAAGACTTGGAAAATGCTCTCAATCTTCTTGCTGATCTCACTTTTCCTATCCCAATGCTCTCACTCTTGTAGCTTTCTATTGCTACTACCAACCTTGGTGTCGAACTTGCAAGTGATTTGGAGTGGGGCTTAGATCTTTATTTATAGTTTTTTGTGACTGCCTAGGGTGTGGAAGGGGCCCATAGACCTGATGAGCACAAGCTTATACTAGGAGGGAGGGGGGCAGGAGGAGGGGGTTGAATCAGTATAAGACTATCTTTTACTTTTTCAAATACAACCACAATAACTTTAAATACACAATATCAACAAATGAGAACACAAGAGGAACACAAGATTTACATGGAAACGCTTTCGGAAGGAAACCAGGGCAAAATATTGCTTATATAAAATTCTCTTACAAACTTTGTAGGCACCAACCTACTGGAGACACCAATCCCAACACTTGAGCACCAACTCAATAGGAGACACCATCTCTTTCAATATGAGGCACCAACCTCTTGATAGACGAAGTATTGTTCTACTTGATAATCCTCCTTCAAAAATTTGCCTTTGAATAATCTTCAATTATTTTCTCTTCACACAAATCTGTTGGTGTATATATGATTTATCAATTTGTCTTCCACACACATTCCTGAAACTGCTCTAAAAATCTTCTCCAAGGTAGGCAACCATTTTGAAAGGATACGATGCTTGACAAAGGAAACAACACTTCATTATTTTATACCTTCTCAATGCACCTTTTGAAACAAACTCAGGCACTCCATAAGGGGTCGGCCCCTATAAATAATATAAATTTATTTTAATTTAATTTCACAAAATGGGCGCCACTATGAGGGTGGTCGGCCCAATTTTTAAAAAAAGTAATTTATTTATTTATTTATTTTAGAAACCCAATAACACAATGGGGCGCCAACATGAGGAGGGTCAGCTAGCAAAAAATGAGGTCTTTTAATCATCATAAATTCATCCTTGACATGGTGCGATCTGCCCTAAAAATTCCAATGTGTTTTTGGCAAATAATATAATTGACATCAATGACCACATCGTCCATACACCTTTGACATCAATGATAATAATTCTAACAAGACCGGTAGGGTTAGGTTTACTAGCATGAAGATCCAAAAAAATTGATTTTTTAAAAAATGAACTTTTTGCTTGAACTAACACACAAGATGCCTAGGTGTCTTCAATGCACTTGAGAGATGCAACGAAGTTCCTTGGAAGTCTCAAGGACATCCCAACTTCTCTGTGGAATCCCCAAAACAAGTGGATCTCCCAAAAACCTCCCCTCTTTGAGGGAGGCGTCCCAAAAACATCCCCTAAGTGGCAATGATGGAACAATTTGGCGGGGTGAGAAGGGGGGGAGGGCGTGAATTTCCCTAGAGTCACTACATCTCAAGGATGTCCCCATCCCAAAAACATTTGGATTTTCAAAGGGGCACATCCATGTGGAACACTAATACTTCAGATTTTTTCTACAACAATCTATCATTGCTTTGTTCTTGAACTGCCTCGTTGAAACCAATACCCAAATTCTTCAATCACATCTTTTGCTTCAATTGAACTTCTATATCTTGGGTCTTATTCTTAGTCCTGCTGCTTTGTACTTAATTTAATGTAATAGTTTCACTTTCATTCCAATGTCATTTGTCTTTTTCTTCAACTGATTGCTTCTTTCTTTCATTTTCTCTGTTTGCCTTGCATTGTACCCCTCCATGCCTCAATGTGTTGCTCCAAGGTGCGGTTGTGACATAGTGTCCACTTGGCATTGACAAGTAACCTCAGTCAAGGTGTAAGAAACAGTATTATGGCCAAGATTTTCCTGTTAACTATAGAGACAAAAAATTCAGCATCCCCATCAGGGTGTTAGTTGGCATTAGCAACTCCACACCTATATGGCTTCATCATGGGATGCAGTGACTGATCAACTTCCCATCTCAGCTTGTCCTGGTAACTGCAATACAGTTATCAAACGCAATAGAAACCACTATGGACCATATAAAAAATCATATTCTTCATGCTATCTATATGTTTGCCACACAATTCCACTGGAATGAAGATCAGCTCCTAACGCTACACAGCTCAGCCTTTGCACCTCCATGTGAAGTTAGACATCCCTCTATGGTGTACATACAGGGATTTCATTACATCCTTGAAGAACACAGCTGCCCTCACAAACCCCTCCAAAACATTGGAATAAATTGACTCCACCACCTCCATCAGCACTAGCAAACTTTTCTGCTTCTCAACATAATTTTTCTTTATCAATAAACATCTGAGTACCCAAATCTTTATACCAATGTGTAAATTTATGTAGTAATACAATTCTATCCACAGATCATTATTGGCAAAATTTTATTCCATGCTGGATTAAATTAAAATTAGAATTCATAACATGACGATTATTATTTGAAAAGATAAAAAAATATATTTTTGAAATGTAGAAAATGAAGCAAGAAAGCTAACCAA